>CABFOQ010052936.1:21774-31942 GCA_900660455.1 Gephyroberyx darwinii
CCCCCCCCCCCCCCCACACATACACACTAAGTTGTGAGGAAATGTGTCTGACCTTTCTTTGTGATAAATTGTTGTGAATGGTTTATAATATCTGTTGAACAATAACATGCTGATCTTGAGTCAGTCCTGCTGGTTATGGATAATCATTGCTGAATGTCATCCAAACGAGTGCACTGCCAGGAAAGACGTTCCATTTCTTGCCTAACCAGTAGTTCCTTTGGCTCAGCTTTATACGTACATTCTTGGATTGGATGATTTTAGGGTGTGTCACGGTCAACATTTATATATTGAAATAAGAATGTGTGGTAGCAAATAATGGATCATTAAATTCAATTTTCCACAAGGTATTAGTGTAGTTATGTTCTGCAAATATTTTATAGTTGCTCTTTTATTTTTTATAGTATCTTTTGTAGTTTTATAGTATAGTAGAATAGTTACATGTTTACAGATGTGGACACAAAATGGTCCACTCTATCATCCTATCCTACCTTTCTATAGTAGAGGTCTGCCATGCTTAACCTACCTGCAAAAGTATTCAAACCTCTTGACTTTTTGCACACGTTGGCAAGAAAGCCAAGTTTAAAAAAAAGTTTTAAAGGAAACCAGTGTTCAGAATTGATAAATACAATCGGAGTAACAGTAATCCCAAATGTTGAACACATTTTTGCTAGTGTGGCAACTTACCCTGAACGACGCAAAGAGGTTGAATACTTACGCAAACTTGATTTCTCTGTTATGTTTATTTTGTCCTTCCACATAAATGTCAACACATTTGTTAACTAACTACAATTTAATAACACAACAAAATGTGCAAGAAGTGAAGAGGTTTGAATACTTTTGCAAGGCACTGTATGTCTTCTGACGGTCATCTGCTAAGATGGCCCTTTATATCTCCCTTTCATCTTTGAGAGATCTTTCTTAATCTGAGCTGGGCAAAATCATAATTCAATACATTTTGAACACAGAAGAAAACATGAGGATGGCATGATTTGTTTTATAAGTAATGTATGCAAGTTAAGACTGGTTTAGCTGTCTTGTTAGATACTTAAAGCCACATTACAATATATTTCTGGCCAAGTTTGCTTTAAAGTTTTTTTACTTCCCATTTCCCTTCCAGGTACACCTTCTATGATGGTCCTCCCTTCGCCACAGGTCTACCCCACTATGGGCACATCCTAGCTGGCACCATCAAGGATATTGTTACCCGCTTTGCACACCAGAGCGGCTTCCATGTGGACCGGCGCTTCGGGTGGGACTGTCATGGACTGCCTGTGGTAAGAACGTGTTCAAGTTTTCTTTTCATGGAATATTGCTCCGTTTTAATTGAGTTTAATGTAGGGTTGGGCGATATGGCCTAAAATTTATATCATGGCATATTTCGAATTTTGGACGGTAACGATATATATCACGGTATATAATTATTTTCATACTTTCAATAGAACATGCTTTAAAAAGAGTACAGTACTCTGAGATAGTAAGAATTACCTGGAGTTAGGTTACTATTAATTAACTATTAGGTAGCTTATGTGTTATTCCTTTAGTATAATAGGACAAATTTCACATTGAACTGAAGTTGAATATTTTAAGAGCATTTTTATTAGATGCTCTTTTTTGTGGTCATACAGACTTGTCGTTCTTCTTTTAATCTGAGTTCTTCATCTGCCTCTGTTGTAAATTGTTTTTGTTTAAAGTAACTAAATAATGTGGTTCATGTTACTTAGTTTGAATTAGTTTTTAGAAGAAATGTTAAAACATACTATTTACATTATTTACAGTAAATATGTGAGAAATATGTTTTAACCTGCTAATATGGTAATAATTCAGTATTACTATAGACAGTGATGACAGGAACACTTAGTAACCTGTCCACGGTAACCTGTTTTTTGTGTGTGTTTTTTGTCGCTAGTTTTAGTGATGTTATGAATACGAGACGTCGGGTGCAAAGGTCCGTTTTGTTTACTTTGTTCTTAGTAAAATTGCAGCATATTGGCAAGTTAATGTTCAGTTTGAATGACACCTGTTTTGGTTATTATTAGAAGCTTCCACTTCAATACAGCCTCGCTAGCAGTGCTCGCGCTACTGGTCTCCATTTCTTCACTCATTGTTGTTTACAGGCATACATAAAACACGTGCGTTTGTTGGCACGTAAAGGGGAAGAGTACACCCACCCACGTATTTTCTTGGCCTAGGAATGCTGTCCATCAGGCAATGCTAAGGAATGACACTCACACGCTCTATGTATTAGTCAAAATCCATTGTCTACCAATACAAACGGTATAGCCAAATCCATACCGTGGCGCATATTTCTACCGGTGTATCGTTTATACCGCCCACCCCTAGAATGCACCTGATAGAATAAGTTTTACCAGACAAAATAATTGATCTAAATTTTTCATAGGAATATGTCACCTTACCTGTTACCTGAACCAAGTACTGTGTGTGAGCAGATTTAGAGTTCTAGAGTTTTCATTTAAAACTTATACGTTTATTTTTTTTTTTGTCTTGGTCTTCATTTTATCTTTTTGGTAATGTCACATCTGCTGTGTGTTGCCACGTCACGTAATGGCATAAACTTAACAAAAGCATAAAAAAAACAGTATATAACCCAGGCATTAAAATGTTTTCGTATCAACACATTACCGGCCAGTGTGGCAGCTGACCTTTATTGATTTATTTGACAGAAAATGTTACTGGCATCTGGCACTTGCAATCCACCCACCCACACAACCCCAAACCCTCTGCAGTCTGAGTCATAGTGGCTGTGAATTCTGGAAGCCCCCACCAGCTACAGTGTGTAAAGTGTACAGTTATCTGGAAAGAGCTTCTTCATCTATAGCTGCCACACATTTCCAGCCTGGGCCTCAACTATGAGAATCCTTCACAAAGACCACTGAACCTGGAGACATACACACACACAAATGATGTCACTGGACTGTGAAGTGGCCCTGAAAGAAGGATAAATTGCACACAGAGGATACCTTACTGCATGTGCTGTGAATGTGAGAGACATTAACAATGACTTAGAGACGCATAGAGGTTAATGAGAAAGAAACAGATAGTATGAAAACAAAGCCACTATACACAGTGATGATAAGCAATTTAAGGCTTTCATTTGCATTTCCTTCACTTTATAATGTCGGCAGTTAAAAAAAACAACAACTAAGCACTAAGCCCTAATACAACAGTGCAAAAAGTAACACATAACACAAGGGCCATGATCTACAGTGCCTCTTTCCCCCAATGGGTTTCTTTTTTCCACCACTGATTTAAACCCAATGCAATGAGGAGAAACACAAAAAGGCTACTGCAAAATGGCAACCAATGGGAGCTGTGACGTCAACTGAAAGTAAATCACCTGGTAGTTCCTTGCCACACAAGGACGCCTTCCTGTGTTATCACAGGGCCTAGGAGGGCCATACATCCAGGTTGCCAGTCCCACAATAAATTATCACCACCCTAACCCCCCTTCCCGTGACCGCTCCCTGCTTGCTGGGTGAGGCTAGAACAAGGCTGAACAAATATCCTGCCAAGCAAAGGAACCCAGTGTCTGCTCCCCCATGGGTTAGTCATCAAGTTGCCACAGCTTGGACAGGCAGTGGAAATACTGATCTAAAAAGACATGGGAACACTGCTGGCAGTTTGCACTATTGAGTGCTAATGATAGGGCACAAATGCATCAATTACAGGAGGATAACCAGCTTTTGACATGTGTTTATCATGTCATTCTCACATTGATAGGCGTTCACCAGTAAAAACTAATTCTATGTACCTTACCTGGAATATGGGGATATAAGGATGGAATACAAAATGCACTGACTATAAAAATACAATCCACCCACATCTGACTCTTACCTGGGTTTGCATCATGGCTCTTTCAACTCGCCGTGAGCTCCCCCGTTCCAGCTTGGTCCTGAGGCAAAGCGCTGTTACCTCCACTGCCCAGTACTTGGGCTGAGACAGTATACACTGCAGAAATACATGGGAGGGAGAAAAAGAAAAAGTTGATAGGTCAGAGGGTTCATTATGACATAACCAATACCTCCATAGGCCAGAGGTTTTTAAACATTTTCATGTCAAGGACCCCCAAATTGACACATACCTAGGATTACAAACCTAGGATTACAATCAACAAACTTATACAACTTATACAATTTCAATAATTTCATTTAATAAAAAATAATCTAGTGACTTTAAACTGAAATTAAACTATTCCTCCTTTTGTTGGGGACCCCCTGGAACCCCCTAAGTACCATTGAAACCCCCCAGGGACCCCTTTAACGTCCTCAAGGTATGTGTCTGGGCATTTCATAAATATGCTTAGTAGAGCAAGCTACTTTGTGGAAGGCAGGAAGTCCATTAACACTCATTGTGGAGCTTTGGGCACAGTACTACACATCTCCCCTTGGAGGTCGGAGGTCATGATGACAGGAGGACAGGTGAGGGGGGTGTCAGGGTTGAGCGTAAGTGTGTGGCATCAGGCTAGGAGACGAGGGCCTTGTCCCACATCAGTACAAAGCTATATACACCTCTGGATTGGGCTGTAGAAATACCGAATCAGTGCACGAGAAGAGAAACTGAAGTGAGCAAAGCAAGCAAACGACACTCTCAAGAGGGCACACACAGAAGGCAACTGACAACACCAGTGGCAGTTGCAACTTTTTATCACTATGTATTTCCGTGATCCTGGGTCTTCGGGTGTTTTTTATTTTTTTAAATTACGAATACAGACTACTGCTGCCTCCTGGTATGGAGAGTTATTTCCTCTCACATAGGCGCAGAAAGTACGTGCATGTTGGCCATCGGCTGGCTGTCGGCTGTTGTCTTCGCAGGGTGTTCAAGAGCAACCTTCACAGGAGATACAAGGCAACGCAAAACGATGTGACAGTCGGCCTTGGTCGCCGCTAGTTCTTTGACATCTTGGCTTGGTGTGTCTGGGCCTTCGACTAGAGCAGCGGATTTCAATGATATGTACATCTTCAACCAGAAAGGAGAAGCTAATGAGCTGGTGTAAAGCTTGATTGAAATGAACAGCTGCAGACTCTTAGGCCTTAATGGTACATTGTTGAGAACGACTGAAGAAAGTACTGCACTAATACAGTACTAACTAATACAGTTACTACCTGTATTAGCATAGCTCACAGAGCGAGCAGTGTGCTTGGTAGGGGACGATTCTGAAGACATCCCAGGGCATAATAGGCCCATATTAAAGTATGAGTCATCACTGGTCATCTAATAGCGGGCTTGCTCAGTGGGAGTTCCTGAGTAAATTTACAAAGAATGCCTGTTGGCCAGCCCATGGCCCTGGTGCCACAGAAAAAGAGGAGCATGGACATAGTAGTGAAAGTGCCTATATAGGCAGTGGGGGTGAGTGTAGGTCTGTTATGACGTCCAAATGAGATCAGCCACAATAGATAGCAGGAATGGGCAAAGACCTACCCGAGAGTAGGTGTAAAAGCAAATGTAAAAGCTTTCATGAACTGGATTAATTCATGGACACTTGTAGAGACCTCTACAAATGTAGAGGATTATTACTTTAAAAAGATATGATGAAAGCTTGATTTATCTCAGCTTGTAATCGGTGTGTTCACTTTTGACTGTTAAAGTGCCCAGGTCAACGAGAGAGGGTCATCTTTGGGCATACTGGATGTGCCTAATGACTTTTTGGAGTGCTTTAACTAGATTAATTAGATTAATTACTGATCACATTACATTTATTGCTACAGCTTAAATGAAGGTGCAGGCAAATACTCATAATCAAGGGAAATGCAAAGGAGAAAACCTGACTTGCACTGATCAATAAAATTGTAAAAAATGGATTAATGTAGACATGCAAAGCAGAAATCAATTCCTGTGCAACACATTTTTCCTTCGTCGACTCAATAAATTTACAAGCCTGTGTTTTCCTATTGCCCTCTTCATGAACTCATAGATGACTCAATGAGACTATGGTCTATGTCTTTCCAGGAAGGAAAGAGATCAATTGGTGACATGCAACATCAACGAATTCTCCTGGCCACAGCTTCCTGAGAAATATTAAGTATCTAATCTGCACTCTGTCCTCTTTGCCTGGAGTGATCTTTTGAGTATCAGAATGAAAGGTAACAAATGTAGATGGAGGGAGGAACGCAAGGAACTTCCACATGTAACCTTGGTAGTAAATAGTTATGTAAGCAAACAAATTCCCTCAAAGCCACAAGAGACAGGTCACTGTGACAATGGAAAATTTCTAACTTATGACATCACATGCCTGGAAGTGTGATTTCTCCAGTTAAGTTTCAAACAGACACAGTGTGTTTTGAGCTTTCGGATCTGGCCGCGAAGACAACAGGATATTTTGTCTCCTTTACAGGCAGACTTCCTCTACGTCTGAATCAATACGTGCTTTCCCCTGGCTCTCTCTGGGCCGGTCTGGCCTGTGGAAGCCTTGTCTGAACATGAGAGCTGATCACAATCAGACACATTAGTAGTTGCTGTCTGGGGACAAAGGGATGGGTAGGTGAGATGTCTAACCTTCCACCAGATGGTCCAGGTTTCAAACAGATGCCAGAGGTTGAGTACAGCAAAAACAGGGAATATAAAAAATGGCAGAGGAGAAGTATATGAAATATGATAATGGAAGCATGCCTGGAGGAGTAGGGAGTTGGAAAAAACAACACTCACAGGACAAGCCCCCCCCCACCGCATTCTTCTTTGCCAAGTTGCGAGATGATTATCACAAACAACACCCTCCCGGGAGGCCTTCTTCAGAGAGAAATTACAATTTAATATTGGTGTCGTCCACCTCTTTCTCCTACGCCCACCCCCATCCCTATTGCTCGTGTTGCCGTGGCAACTTGTCCACCACTCATCTCCCGAGATCGAGCCCCCATGTGCCAACCTACCAACAGGGAGAGGAGAAGGAGGTGGGAGGAGATGGGCAAGTAGAGAGGAGCAGTGTTTACAGAGCAGACAGTAGACCCAATCCACAGCCCAGAGCTGCCTATATTGAGTTAGGTAATACATTAGGCTGCCACATCTGTGTAGAAATAAGGAGGTGGAGGGAGGAAGGGATGGTCTAGAGTCTTTACTTGACTGCCTCTTATCAATGACGCAGAGAAAATCCTATTTCCAGCCCAGTGAGATAACCCCAAGCAATTTGCTAACATCCAGAAAGCTGACCAAGGGGTATGTGAGAGAGAGAGAGAGAAAGACTGTGGTCCAGATTCACTAAGATTGCGTTGCAGGGGCAATTTGCAATTTTTTTGTGACTCACTTTCTGGAGCTGAGGGAGTTTTTGTCTTATTTACCAAGAAGCAAATAGCCGTCCCCATCATCACAAATTGCTAGTTCAAATTTCTGTTTCGAAGTGGTAGTGAATTGACCGAACTGATCAATCTTAGAGAAAAAAATGTTTCTCCTCTTTAGTGCTAACCTGGACCAAAAATAAGAGTTTTGTCTCCAACACTGTCATATGTTTTATCACCACAAGTAACGCTTTCATACTAATATCAATGCTGGGGGATGTCACATATCGATCATCATCTATATATATATATATACTGCTCACCAGTATGTAGATGATATATATATATATACACATATATCATCTACATACTGGTGAGCAAACAGTAATCACATTTTGTTTGTTTAGCTTAGTGAGTCACACTGAAACTCAACATGCCATGAGCCCAACAGTAACTTGTCCTCATTACGCAGTTGTCGCAGAAGCAACATTAATCATTGAGTAATTAAAAGCAAATGATAAGTATGCCAAGCATTTGTCATGCAACTAATTATGCAAACAAGCAATAAACACTTCTCAAAAGCAAGGACCATGAGCATGTCATCGCATGTACAATCAATATTAAAGATGCAATGTGGCACTAATTTTTAATGTATACTGCCAACATGGATTGAACTGGAATTCATAGTTATTTTAAGGCATTTTTTGCTGCATTTGATAGTATACACAGGAGAACGACAAAAAAGACTGGAATAAGAGAGAGCAGACAAAAGACATCTTCAGTACATTATGGAGGACTCTGCTCAGCGACCCATGGCCTGTTTATTGCCTTAATTAAAGGCTTTTCTTAGAGAGATCAGAAACTGCAGCTGGCTGCATTGCATTGATTTACACTCCAGCTATAGAAGGATGCCAAGTAAGTGAGAAAAACTGCTGGTTCAAAGATGTGTGACAACATACCCACTGTGTGTGGGAAGAAGTAGTAGTCACACACGCTTTGAAGAGAAGCACATTGCAAGAGCAAGTGAGACCTATGTTCCAGAAAAGTACACAAAATGAAGGAGAAATAGGGCCATGTAATGAAAGAGACCTCCCAACGCAGCATAACTGCTGTAATTTGACAAATCAATAACTTCAGACCAAACGCCAAGCAGAACATGGTCTTATTTACCTTTGAGCTGTACAGCTGGGTGAGCACCTCACAGATCAAAGACTATGTTCAGTTCTTGGCTGTAGCACCAGAACATATTTATGCTCACTTTTTCATGGACAGTCAGCTGGCCAATTGCAATGTAACACTGTGTTTAATCAAAGTATTGATGTAATCTTGCAATGAGTTTGAGCAGTGGATGGAGCAAGGGCAAAGTTTATACAGAAAGACCAAATCGCTTCCTCAGATCATGGCCACGACCATAGGTGAGGCCACCCTGGTGGGAATGTTTTCTCAGAGCACATGAAGTGTCGAATTGAAACTTATGAGGCGAATGCACACAGCTCTGAAGCAACAGTGAGGGAGCTAGCGCCTTGGTTATCGCGACAGAAAGCTAAGGGAAGTCTTCAAAAATACAATCAGTTACCTCTGGCTGCCACTTGGGGCCGCAAACGACAACATTACAGAAAGTTGCATAGCACAGCTTTAAAGTAAGTTAACATTACATCCGTCTTTGAACAAGCCTCGTTTGACAGCAGATGTCTAGCTGTCCAACTGAAATTCCAGGTATTTGGCATTTGTCACTAAATAAAAGCAATCTAAATGTTATACACTGCAGTGAAACTTAATTTATGATTCATATTCAATGGCTTCACAGCAAAGGTTGATGAAGCAAAGAAAATGTAGGCATACTCAGAGAGGCAAAGATGTTATGAGCCTAGGGGGTCTTGGAGCTAATCGGACCAAATGCCTTCGCCTTTCTCTTGGGAGAGTCTGGAGGTATGGCAACAGTCCACCGTCTCACTACCAGTGTCTCTAATTTAGAGAGACAAGGCCGCCTTCAAAACCCCAAGCGCCTCTCTCAACCAAATTCTGACTCAGTTTCGAGGGGGGGACACTTTTGTTTAGTTGGAGACTTGCCTTGGCAAGGACAGGAATAATTTGTTTTGAGGTGCTGGGTATGGTGATCAAAACCGAGGCGACGTGAGAGGCGGGGGAAATTTAACCTTCTGGGATGGGTTGTGCAGTGTGCACTGAGCCGTATAAAACACATTCAGAGGTGACGAAAGTGACAAGGCAAGCTGTGTCAAAGGGGAACAACAGAGTTTTGCGACTTGGCTGTGTGTTTTCAATGCCAAAGTATAGTATGATCACATAGAATCCTGTCAGTTCTCATTAACTTCAGAAAATGAAAAACTTATCTGCCCTTCATGAAAACTCTTTGAAGGACTTCCTGGGACTAAAATATGCCAAGCCACTTGCCTTGAAGATAGACAAGATAATGTCCTAATACATTTTGAAACCCCCTTGAAACTACTTTAATACATTTATATATCAAAATATACATACATTTTTAGGATTTTTATCTTTGATTTGGGCTTTCCAAATAGATTTCATAAGTTTTTCAATTTGAATTTGAGATGCACGTCTAGCTTATTCCTGGATCATGAGCAGACAGTAATATAGGCTGGGATCAGAGTGGGTCTGATACTGACTGATGTAGTCAGAAGAGAAGAGCCTGATTAACATATGTTAAACTGTTAAACTCCCCCAGTATCCTATACCAAGGGTAGATTGGATATATATCAGAAAAATAGATCTTATGATTCCAATAGTGTTCCAGGGAAAAAAAGGCACTGTAACGAACCGTATACTTACAGTAAGTACGGTTGCTGAATTACTGGACCAGATTCTTAGGGCGCACTCACACTAGGCCCGGTTGGCTTGAACCGTGCCGGAGCACGATTGCCCCCCCTCCCCACTCCCCCGCTGGCCTGCACTCACACTGCGCTAAA
>CABFOQ010052936.1:31962-46040 GCA_900660455.1 Gephyroberyx darwinii
TACACCTAGTTGGTGTCTTCTTTGATAGGGCGCACTCACACTAGGCCCGGTTGGCTTGAACCGTGCCGGAGCACGATTGCCCCCCCTCCCCACTCCCCCGCTGGCCTGCACTCACACTGCGCTAAACGTTCCGGGCCCGGGCACGTTTACGTCATCACGATCCAACTTCTTGTGCTGAAGAAAAGCACTTTTGCACAGCACAGTGGAGTTCATAATTTTACTTTGTGGCTTATTTGGAGTCTCTTTGGGTGCGGTGACACACGGCCCTCTCACATGTCATATAGATTTATCGATTATGCAACGCAGCGATTTTCAGTTATTCGTGCTGCACGTATAATAAGATTTTTATGGAGGCAGCTGACGTTGAGGGAGGAATTTGCGGCTTTACTCCCGACTACAATTCACGTTCATCAATAAATCATCGATTTTATGGGACTGTCGCATCATTGATATGTTCGGGATCAGTGCTCCGGCACGTTTAGCGATCACACTCTGCCTACTCCAAGTGAACCGGAGCACACCTCTTCAAGCGGGCCGGATAGCCTAGTGTGAGTGCACCCTTAGGGACCTTGACAGCTCACCAGTAGCATCTGTAAACATTTGAACAATAATTTGGCAATGCCAGACAATATACTACTCTATTACTGTCAGGGCCCCAAAACATCCCCTGTTCCCATTCCAAAGAATAGAAAAACATTACAGGGGAAATCCATCTTATTTATCGGCACCATTAGAGGAGTTCAATGTGTCTGGGTCTTGGCCGTAGGTCCACATTTTATGATCCAATATGGCATCGCTGGATTAATTTCCCTTGTTGGGTTGACATGTTCAAAGAGTTGAAGGGGAAACAGGGAAGGGAGGATGCCTAACGGACCTGAGGTTAGGGCTGGGAACAGGACACAACTATAATCCCCAAGGGGTTCCCTCTGTTTGGCTTCCAACAGCTGCAGGTGTGGGGATGGGCTGTATCAAGTCATGAAGCTGTTCACCGGTCTGTGGACATTGAACCCTCTGCAAACCTCTCTTAACAATTTTGCTAAAAAGAGATATGGATGTAGATAGTATCTACTTCTACTTCTTGGCAACAAAAATTCCCCTCTCTCTCTTTTAAGTAATTCTCTGTGAAAATGCCAATGTTTTAGCGTGGACACATTGCAATTAGCCAAGATACGGCACATTAAGCACTATACATAGAGAGTCCCATTTCAAATTGAGACCAAAAACTGCTGGTATGTGGGTGAAAAGTTTTCAAGCAAAGTCAAGAAAATGACTGACACTTAGGCACTATTTCCAGACGGTCGTCAAGGAACGCAACTGAAGTAGGGTGTTGATGAGGAAGGCCAGAGATGTGACAACCATCTAACCAGCCTGCAGATTCCTGGATCTACATGTAGGCTGGGAAGATGCCTGCTCACATAGCCAGCAATTGCCTGGAGCTTTCCAGTCCCACTCAGCAACAATAAGATATACTAAGCCAGCTCATTGTTCTAGCTGAGCTCACAGCTGGATGGATGGACAGTGACTTCAGGCCAACTTGGTGATGAGCAGAGAAAAGTCTGATTACCATATGTTAAACTGTCCACAGATTTTTCCCCCCATATACTATACCAATTTTATTTGGATAGTACCATTATCTGAAATATGGATGATTAGAGAAGTATGGTGGGCTGTTTCTGGTGAAGGTGTTAAGAGTTATTCTGCACTGTGCAACAATTGTTCTGAGTTGACAACAGCTCGATTGCACTATTTAGGCTTACAAAAAACAGTTATTACAAAGAAAAGAACATCATATAGTGCAATCACACCTACAGTTTGTTTTCTTTGGCCCGAACCATATTGAAAAACTTTACTTAACTGCATTTTTGTAACCAGTTTTGGTAACCTGTCATCCTACAAGGTTAGACATTCAGGGTTTTTTTGCATGATGATGATGATGG
Source organism: Gephyroberyx darwinii (assembly GCA_900660455.1). Taxonomy (NCBI): domain Eukaryota; kingdom Metazoa; phylum Chordata; class Actinopteri; order Trachichthyiformes; family Trachichthyidae; genus Gephyroberyx; species Gephyroberyx darwinii. Next base: position 33,900 of record CABFOQ010052936.1, read on the forward strand.
TCTATAGTGATCATGGCGATCTGCCATAATTAACCTTCTCGTGTTCATACCAATTAAGAACATATGAAGAAATAGCTGAGTAGACTGTGGTTTGCCCCCAGTTCATTTTGTTATCCCAGGCTTTCCAAGTATGAGTAGCTGCTTTCTATCAAATGTTAACACACGTCTCCTTATACTCATGAAGCCTTGCATTTTATCATCGTTTCCTGTAGTATGTTCAGATTACGTCCTCACTCCTACAAATTGCACCATAGTTCATTGCTCTGCATAATCCATTGCTTTCATCACGGCCCACAGCTACAGGCCCAGACAAGGGAGAGGTATTGAGAAGTCGTACACTTGCCCATTTTTAAAAAAACATTTATTTATCTAGGGAAAGTTAATTGAACACCATCAAAGCCCTGCTTCACATTCATAAATTAACACACTTTACACAACCAGTACTACCAGTCTTCTACTGTTGGTTACACTGGGAGCTGCCTAGTACAACTACAGTCTTCTGGTCTACACTGGTCTTCTCAGCTGGTCTAGGGATTCATACCAGTGACTTTCTGCTTCTCTACTTCTCTAAACTCTAGGCTACCACAGCCCTCTTACCATGCTTATTTCCCCTTGAATTATAAGCACTCTCAGACATCCACAGACATGTGATATGGAAAAGAATGAGCTTCCACTTAATAATTATAGTTTTGAGTGGCACATCCTTAAAGCAGAACTTCCCAAACAAACTGTACTAATAGAAATGTCAGAGACTTGAGGAAAGATAGCCTTTAGCTGTCATTAAACTTTGTGCACAAATGCTAAGAATCCAATAGCAATTAAAAGTTAATTATCTCTATAGCCTCGACATTTCATTTCACAAAAGGAACTGAGAATAAAAATCAATTTCTGTGGCCTATTGAGAGGTTTACAAAGATGGCTTGGACTTCAACTGAGAGTAATTACCTCTTGATCGCCAAAGGTCTTTTCGTGCTTTTAACATCTCAAAGGAAGTCGCTGTGTGAGGTGTGTTTTATCACACAGATTGAGAGGGAAACTGCAGCGTGACTCACTTTCTCACCTATCAATTATTGGCTTCACCTCCTCTCACGCTCTCTCCATTCATTCCACTCTCATTAATTGACTTGTGTCTGGCAAAGCATGGGAGCAGCCAGCTGAGAGATGGACAAAATATTTCCTTCAGCAGGAAAAAACAACTTCCAAAGAAAAGAGAGCATTACCAATGACAACAACTTGCTTCAGGAGAAAATTGTTTCATAGGGTTTAGGTCAGGGATGGATCACTTTTTTTTTTCTTCCAACCCTGAGGCTACTCTGATGATATCATTTGAAACAGATCTCTCAGTCAATCTGTGTTCCAAACAGGCTTCTAAGGTTGAGCCGAAATCTCTGCTAGAACCACAGTTCTAGCAGTTCAGTTTTTCTACTCACAAAAAAAAAAAAAATGCTCCTTTGTGGATTGTGCAGCAATGTATTAATGTACCACTCCTAACAAAAATTGGTATTGGTTGAAATAGTCGTACATAAACCACAAAGGGGAGCATCAAACGAGAATGTATCTTCTTTTTCAGAATGCTATAACTACTTATACCCCTAGCCATTAGAATGCAATATAACCAGCCCTCACTGTATTCTTAAGAATCAATTCTATTTTTACCTCCAGCTGTCTTTTATTTGCAGTAAGCATCACCAAACCGATGAGTGCACTGCCTTTGGCTTGGCTTTGATAGTGAGATCAACAATAGCAGAGGTGTCAAGTGGATTCAGACCAGGGAAACACCCCAATCCAACAAAACGGGTCCAGAGCTGCTTGACATGGCCCACCATCATTGTTGCAGCAGTGTGGGAAAAACTAACGTAGGGCCCACATAGCTGATCCAAAGAAGTCAATGTTAATAGGAAATAAATCGGTGATGTAAGCAAGGCAAGGATTGGGTGACACACCCATGGGTGGCAGCTCAGAGCTCCTGTCACCAAGACAAGACAAGAAGTGCTGAGTAGTGAGGAAAAAAAAAACATAAAAAGCTGTCCAGGTTAGCTGAGCCAACATTTGGATCAGATGATGACGCAAGTCGGGCTGGGGACCAGAAAAGATCACGTCATTCACATAGGAAGCAAGTCATGACATCCCAAGTGTTCTGTGGCCACAGATAGCAGGGGAGTTGTAATGCATGAGATGAGGTTTGAAGAGTAAATGGCATAAATGACAATGAAGCCACGTGTCCAGGGGATTATTACATTTTCGGTAATAGAATTACAATGGGACATAGCATGTAATAGTCTGGGTGCCTTCAATGGTGTAACTACTGTGATTATGGCAACTAACAATTTTACATTTCTAAACTGTGTTCTGGGAAATGTCACTTCTCAGCAGCGGGTGACTCAAGGCAACCGGCAAAACACCTCTTTTTTTTCTTAATTGGATGGTGACATTTATAGCTTGCTTAGTTTGTTAGCATCAAATGTGCGGGGACTCCATTTCATGGTAGAAGCAATTTGGCCGCGGTTGTCTTTAAATTCAAATGAATATGAGACATAATAATCATACGGATGAGTACACTGTGCTATTCATGAAGGAACTGGCCATGTCTGCAGATAACACATTCTACAGAGAGGTGCCTGCGATGAAGAGGTCCAACCTCTTGCACTGTAATGCATTCCCACTCCAATAGCTCTGCATATAGTTTAAGGTTGCAGTGTAATGTCACTGTACCATCAAAAACATGTTAAAAATGGTATTTATAGCACTTAAAAACTGTGGTAATAAAAGTGGTCTACTGGGTTCAATCTCAGCTGAAGCACTTACTCAGCTGGGCTATTGTTTACTGTTCCTTCAGCATCCTACCCTCCAAAAAAAGCTAATCTTAAAGAAGAAAGGAAAAGGAAGAAAAATTGAACCCACCCCAGTGAATGATGAATATCACCTTTCATACTGCACAACTGGGCGGGTTATTCTTGGACGCTACCATCTCCATAAAAAAGTATGTACATTCCATGCATTTAAATATAAGAGAGAATAAAATGGCAGTAAGGTGTCAGTCATGTGGGACAAAAAGACTATTTTGAACTGTGAGCTGTGAGCTGATGAGGACCCATTCGATAAGTCTTTGGCGTACATCACTGTCAGCATCGATGACGTGTCATGCTTTTCTAAAACGTGGTGAGAGTTTCATGATAAATGATAAATTCTAGCTCTCTGCGCAAATTTACTTTCACGCTGGAGATGCAAATTGGGCTAAATACACATAAAATAGAGGGAAAAGAAGATTGTACAGATTGTTGTACAGAATTTAGACTACGATGAAAAGCTCTAAAAACACATCTGAATCTGGCTCTCACCCTGTCACCCATCTTCCTCACTTCCTACTGTATACCGTCAAATGCCATGTAAACAAACCTAGACTAACCTGTTATTACCTTGAAATCTTCTTTTCGTGCATCCTTTTACAAGGCCAGATCACAGTGAGAGACAGATACATTCATACATGTGCATATAAAAGCAAAGAGAAACACGAGGAAGTTCTTCAGCCAGGCCAACTTATGTATGCTGCTTTTGATGACAGCAACAGAGCAGAAGTAGCCACCTAGTCCCCTGTCTCACCACTCTATCCTTGATCAGGTTGCCTACTTGCCTGTGGCACAGTGACTAAGATGTCAGTGTGCAGTCATAGAAAGCTAGCATTTAAATTCATAGATCCTCCCACAAAAGAAGCGATTATTTTTCCACAGAGACCTCTTTTAGCTTTTTTTGGCCTAAGGCAATGCCAGCCCCTGGGTCAGCCTCGAGAGGATTGTTTTATTCTTTTCTTTTTGCTTTTAATTTCCTGTCCCATCATGTTCCTTCTGTCGAGGGTTCACATCACCATGAGTGGACCCTACCCTCGCAATACTCTTCCAGAGGCTACTCGCGGCTTCAGCCAAGTGCGCTATCTGATTACTGTACATGACGTCTCTGGAGTAGGGGAATGTCTCTGAACAAGCTTATGGTTGTTGAAAAAAAAAAAAGAAGCCTGGCTTGTCTTTGAAACCTCGGCCAAAACTGCTAAACATCCAAAGTTACAGCAATGGAAAACCATAACTGTGAGAAAGTGTGCCCAACCCTGCTCTCACTTGTGGTACTTGGAATAATTTCAGGGATTAGGACCCCTTCCCATCGCAACAGGGTGGCCGTGCATCCACCTGAGCTTGAGGGTAACAGGTTCAGAAGCTGGGTGGGATGCTCCATCATCTCCTGGTCCGGATAAGGTATCTGCTGCCTGCCACTCCAACAATATAATTTCTTTCCAAGACTTTTAAGGCAATGAGATGGCACCGACCCCCGAATGTTTAAGACATTCCACTCTGCATATAGACTCAATGCCAGAACTCCAGAGGATAAGGTCACCCCCTCCAAAGGATACACCAGATATCATGCTTCAATGAGGCAGTGCTTAGCAGTGTTTTTCCTGCAGAACTAGGCAATGGAGCTCTTATTGCAAATGCAAATATATTCTGAAGCTGTGGCTGGAGGAGTGCAATAATTCCTCAATAAATAAAAAAATGGGAGGGAAAGAAAAGCAAGGACAAGCCTAAACAATAGCCATGCAAATCACCGCGTAATGTAGAAGTAAATGATATCAGTCTCGCTTACTCTAGACATTCGGGAAGTACATGGGAGGCAGTTTTTCACATGACTACCCAATCCAATTCGTGTAGCATATTAGGCATTTACAACATTGGTAGAGGCGTAAAGATAGAGAATGTGAAATGAAGACACTAGAACATGTACACAAATATCCGCTGAAAGTTTGAACTTGGAAAACATGAGCCAAAAAGGATGTAAAGAAATACACCACAGATGTGTTCCGTGTGATAAGCTTAACTGTGTCATGAGCTTTAATCAATAAAAGGCCATTCTAGCTGTTATTAGTAGTATCCTTCATCATCCTTTCATATAAAGACAAGACAAGTCTTCACAATTGCACTTAGATTTAATATATTGTCACATCTAGACATACCAGTATGAAATGTTCTGTCGAGCCCCAACTACTGCCTCACGCATTTGAATCATTTTCAATGGGATATCTGGTAGGGAGCATATTTGGATACAATTTACAACTGTTATAATATGGACTACATGGGTTACCTATTGACCCCTATTCAGTGTTGATTTTACTTTTTCCTGGCTATCTACTTTTGTTCATTTTCTCTCCAGCACTATAAACAAGTTCAGGAATTTTACTTGTGTATGGTAAGTAATGGTGATCAAACTTCTATGCCTTAATTAGTTGAGTTCGTTCAGTATCTCCTCCTCTACCTCCCGGCATGGTCATTTCAAAATGTTAAACCTCAATATGTTACACTCCTTATGTTACACAAGGAGCATTGTAAGATGCTAGGACATATCTAATGATGTCAAGGTCATTCTACTTGAATTGTACTTTGTGTAATGCGATCAAGTATTTTACAGGGTACCCCCAGGGTTCTCTAAGTTAAATTTAAGACTTTTTAAGACCTTTTTAAAACCAATGAATGAATTTAATGCCAACTTCACGGCCATACTGGCAAAAGTATTAAGGATATAATGGAAAATCAGTATGGATTTTAAGCCCTAGAAAAGAATTATTTACCAAGTACTTGAATTTAATAAAAATTTCATTATAATACTCACATTCATATTTAATACACAATAGCTTTGTGAGCGCCCTTCACATGATCAGTGACAAAACTGCTCGGTGCTGGCATTCATTTAGGCAAGCGTCGCCACCGAACCTAGCGTCGCCATGGCATGGAATGATGTCGGTTTACAGACGGGACAACCAGGTTGGTTGACAGCTTAATACAGGAGGTTATGCAGCCAGTATATTCTCTTCTATGGCTGTGCTAGTATGATCATTGGCGATGTGGTTAGCTTCGGTCACTGGCTGATGCGGGTGATGCCGGTCATGTGAAGGAGTCTCGCCCAACCTGGTGTTGACGCCAATACTTTGCGCGGATCATATGAAAGCCCCTTAAAATGACATTTGCCCATTCTGAGGCGACAAGCTAGCTTGTTAGTAGCACACTCCACGGTCAAGAGCGTCAATACACTGATGTAAACATTACCTGTACTGTTGTAACGTCCAAGTCACACCAAAGAATTGTAATGTTACACACACAAAACACTTGATACATTTGACAGTTATTTATGATGTTACGGTATTTATTTAATCCTACGAAAGGACAAGAAAAAAAAGTAAGACCTTTGTAAATGAAATTCAATACTTTTAAGGCCTTATTTTGAGAATATTAAATTCAATGCTTTTTTAATACTTTTAATACCCTGCGGGTATTATATGTCATAATAGGTTCTCTGGGAGAGATAGACTTGGCTTTACATTTCAGCACAAACAGTAAAAAGGAATAGATGGTCAGATATATATCTAAGTAAGGAGGGGTTCTTGACTGTGTCCATGTGGAAACAATATGATGGAAGCAACAACTAAGTCTTTGAGGTCTGCCACATCCTTGTCATTCCAAACCAAAAAAATCCAAAACTCAGGCCGACAAAAAGGAGGAAAAGGGGAAATATGAAAATTGACGTCATAAGGCCTGCAGCCAAGGCATCTAGTCATGTTCCTATGGGCCGCCAAATGTTACTCAAACGCTTGACGAAGTGCCTGTTGATGTTACACAATAAATTAGTGGCTTTGCCTCCATTTCCCCCCTGTATATATTGTTAAATTTGGTTGTTGTATAGCATGGTGCTTTATTTACTTTGTACATTAGGCTATTAGATTTCTGTGGATGCTGACATCAGCTGTAACGTTGTGTGGTCTAAAACCGATTCCCACCCTCAAGAAAAAATGACTTATGAAGCTATGAAACTATGTGACAGCACTGTTGCTATTGATGCATGCTGGAGAAAGTTTGCCTTGTTGGTTTCAAACATTGTCTTCAAATTCAAGTTTGATTAAGTATTCAGTGCACTTCAGTCACTTTAGTGCAGTTAATATATAACAAGGTGCCAAACACCTTTGTGTTTTGTGAAAGTGTGCCAAGCTTTCTACAGCACCTACACACCATCTAATGGTTGAAAAATGCACTTAGGCAGTGAAAGCATATGGAAACCATGTAAGTCCAGAGAAATTCTATAATATTCTATAATAATTCTATAACATTCTATGATAACTAGCTAGCTAACATTGTCAAATATAATTGATTTAACATTATCTATTGCATGGGGAACTACTATTTTACTAATATGTTATGTTGGGCAAAGAAAATCTTGCGGGAACCCATGTTTCTCCCCTGTTTTTTCTGAGCTGGACCACTGAAACACACAGTGGTTGTACTTGAAATACAAGCTAGGAATTTCTGACTTCCGATTTTGAAATGATCCTAGCATTAGAACTTGGGATTTTTCCTATATGCTGTTCTTCTTCAGTGGGAGGAAAATTAGCAGCATTTGTCCAGCTTTCCTCAATGTGCCTTGTTAAGCATTGTGAGCATTCTTCATTCCAAACAGTGGGTACTACTCGTCACAGCAAGTCTAAATTTCAAGGTATCCCTCTAAGATTCTGAGAATGACTTACAGATGTGAAGGCCAGGAGCTCCTCCTCTGTCAGTTTGTGGACCGGGTTGTTCTTCTGGAAGTCGGTGCTACAAGAAAAATACACTGATCAACACACAGCATACACATTTTGCACACTACATAATCATTCATAACTTTTACATACTGCAATTTGAAATGCTCTACACCTGGCACATTTAAGCAATAAGTTGCAAACCAGTCTTGAATGACTATTGATTGCAGTGCCCCACCCCCCTCCGTCTCCCATAGATCATAACGCTGTGACATATGACTTTATTCCCCTGTACTGATTCATTAACCGTCAAGTGCTTTAGCTGATATGGGCTGACAGCCATCAGTGTTCTGGCCATTAGACAGAAGTGCCTGTGTTATGATGGAAAGGCCTTTCAGTGTCCCCCTGAGTCTAGAAGACCATCAATCTATATCACTGAATCATCTGAGAAAAGGGGCGATTGATTTGAGAACAAATTGTGTTTGTTGTTCACTTTGATGAAGAGTTTGAGTGTGGTCTGGCATTACAAGTAAACAATTTCAGAGTTACAGTGTTGAAGCAAATTCTGGAATTCATGGTCTTCATATGATTTGCAATAAATACTCCTAATGGGGAACCACATGCCCTAATGTCAGAGTAATGTTCAAATTAATTTAAAGTTTTAGCTAACACAATAGCCCACACATCCAATGTGGCTACAACTATGTGATTAAATCAACTATTATGGGGTGTCCTGGTAACTCAGTTGGTTAAGGCACAAACTACCTACCCACGACATCCTGGGACCGTGGTCGTGCCTCATACCCCACTCTCTCCCCCAATCTGTCTCTCTCTACTATGATCAATAAAGGCTGAAACGTAAATGCTACAACAATAATTAATAAGAATAATTAATTTGAACATTACACTGGCATTGCTGCATGCGTTTCCCCATTGGGAGTATTTATTGCAACTTTTGGTTTGGGAATGCACAGCATCCACTGACTTTCGACTTTCGTTTGTTCTTGACTGAGAGGACGAAACATTTGCTCACTTTAAACAAATCCACTACCAATGCTTATACGTGGCGACAAAAAGTGCATTAAATACTTCAAGCCTTGTCAGAAACGCTGTTGGAGTATCTTGCAAAGGTACACAGACAGAAGGGCAGACGTCGGTGTCAGTGGAAAGAGGATTTAGATGTCGAGGAGATTAAGCGCAATAATAACCACTGCTCCTTTGGAAATTTTGTTTATTATTTTTCCACTTAAACACAGTTGGTGGTGACCATGGAGTCTGGCAGGTGGATAGAAGACAAAGGTCCTGTGGCGCTGAGTCCTTGGATCCCATCCACACCTCATCCCTTCCCACAGTCCTCATCCTACTAAGCAGTGCTGACTGGTCAAAAAAGAGCCATGGAGAGGGCACTAGACAGGAGGATAGGAGGCCAATTGGGAATTCTAGGGGATTCAGAACTAACAAACACAGGCCAGGATGGATATTTGGATTAGCAAAGTGATGTAAATTCTATCGGATTGTTTTTATAACTCATCCCATAAGAGAGAGGACTACTACCTGACTATGTTTGTTTCTCTAAGCACATCATGCTGATCCTGATTAGGCATTGGTCACATTACAAAGGAATTTCTAATATGGTATATTGCACAATGAGACAAACCAGCAACAATATTTATATATTTCATTCCGTTCAAACATCTATTACGGTTTCCTCCTTCTCTATTACAGTCAGAGCAGACGAATGAAGCAACAGCACCTACTTTTGGTCAATTGTCAATTGGGGTTAGTCAAATGAGGTCAACAGCTACAGAGTTAAGCCTGTACGATTCAGAGAATGGTCTATGAGCCTGTAGTTGATGTGCAATGAAAGTTATTTATTTTCTGTGCCTTCAAGGCCCGCCAGTGTTTAGCGTGACCCTGAAGCTTTCAGAACACTAAGTGATTATTTAAGACCTGCAGAGAGACACACAGGCAAACAGAGAAAGAGAGACAGAGAAGGAAGAGAAGGAGCTCTGGCTCCAAATGAAACTCCGCAACATTGACTTAATGATAAGAGGATAGATTAGCAGAGTCTAATTGGCTGCTGTGCATTGCCTGGGCTCTGTAATGGCAGGTATACCCTGAGGCTAACTTTGCCAGCCCTTGACTACTTTGACATGCCCTTTCCTGCATCAGGCCATTCATGAGATTTCAAATGATTGCAATCAATCCATAAAGTCTATGTCAATAAAAGAAAAAAGAAAATAATTCTACATAAAGAACAGAATCTAGTATGAACTTTTTAAATGTCCCTACTCTGAAAGAGATGTCTTTTGAGGGAGATATGGCAAAGAGCTGCCAAGCATTTGGCATGTCCAAAGAAGGGAAAATGGGATTCCAGACAAGGTCACGTACCCTGAGCTCAGAGAAGCATATTTTAACTCAACTTTCTTATCCTCTTGACCAGGGACTCTTCCAACTTCTTAATCCACCAGCCAAAATTCAATAAAAAGGTAGCCTCATCCTGGGATGAGAGCTCATTAAAACATAACCGCTGGCCAAATGTAGATGATGTGACGTCACATTGAGATATTTCCAGAGCAGCAACAATGGAGATGGACAGCAGAACGGAAAACATCAGTGGTGAACGCACTCACCAAAGCTGAGCATGAAAATAAAATAATCCCTCCTCAATAAGAGAGTGATTTGGTTTAGGACTTTTGAGTAGATTCTGTCACAAATTAAATATCTTGCTCAGGAAGTAATGCAAATTAAGCCACAAACCAAATAAATAAATAAAAAGAAATATTATCTGCATGGCTGCATGAGCCAAGAAAGGGATGTTTCTGTGTGATCCCTCAGTCAGTGGACTAAAGCGGTAAAACAATAAAAAATAAAACTCAGATTACAAGGCCATTTTTCACCACTTTGCTTTGTTTTCCATTTAGCCCAAAACTATTGATTCAGAACTCTCCTGAGAGCTGAGGTAGGGTCATTATTCAAAGCAGTGACAGGGGAATTTAGTGTGTTGTTTCTTCTCAAATAAAAACAGGAATGTTTGCGTGCTGTGTATGATGGTATATACACACACACAATTTTACCACTTTTGAGACAAGCTTCTTAATCCATCTTGAGTGATCTACAGTGAGGTTCAAAAATCTGAGTCCACCACCACAACTGTTTCACATCATTTATCAAAAACTCATACATTTTTAGTCAAATGATATTTCTCAAACAAGATTATATAATTTAAAAAATAATTTCATTTATAATTGAAAATATTTTTCAACAGAAGACCTTTTTCAAAGTTAAAGCGCTAGCAGTAGCGACAACAATGCATAGAGGACCATATTAGTTAATAATAAGTTTAGTTAATAACTGGTATTAGCTAAAAGACAATTCTCAGTGTGTCACAAACATGTGCTATTATTTTTAATGAAATATATGGTGTGACAATTTGAGAGAGCTTTACCAAATGGTGTGAACAAAAGGAGATAAGGTTGACAGTTTTATGAGACAAGGAGGTTTTATGGTATTGTTTTAGGTATTAAGCCAATACTCATGGGATTAAGGTGAGACACCACAAGTGAACAAACTCACTCAACTCCACTCAGTTTAGTTTTTCATCACAATGAAAACCTGAAAATACATTCAGAATTTATCCACTGAGAAAGTGTTTTGATATGCAAACATTAATTAAATATGCCTACTATTACTAGTAGTAGTACTACTACTACTGTGACTGAATATTAATAATAAAAGTCTGAATACAAAAAGTTTATTTTTGTCCATACTGAAGATATAAAAGTTGATTCTGATAGGATGAAAGGAACTGTTTTTTCTTATTCTCCTGTGGGGGACTGTGGAAGTTTAAACCATTGGCATTAGTGCAGGCTGACTACAGGTTTGTGCAAGTTAAATAGGACTTGCTAAGACCTTTGTAGTGCTAGTTCAAATAAAATCTAAAAAAGTATGCCTCAGTGTAACCTCTCACTAGAGCAGTAGCACACCAAGAAAAAACTAGGAAGTGATGCGTTTTACATTTCTGGTGTGTTTGGAATAAATAGACGAACTGAACAGTTACCATGAGCAGCGATAGCCACCGTGGCTGAACAGACAAAGAAAAGAGTGCCCCCTACAGAAACTCAAACTCCATCAAGAGAAAATCCAAGAAGAAAGACATCACAGTACTGGACACACTGCTTGATTGACAGGTGATCTCTGGGAAGTACAGTGAAGAAACACCACAGCGATGAGCACTGAGCACCAAAGATGGAGACTAAACAAAGAAGAGAATTTAATTTTTAAGGGTTAGGACAGTCTTCTGTTAAAGCCCCACTTTGTGATTTGTGACCGGTAATGGAGGAGGCAAGGAGGGAAGGCCTAAAGGGAGAGGAGGGATGAGATTGAAATAATTTCAGAAGATATAATTCAAATTATTTCAGAAGATATTGTACATTATCTGCTTAAAATATAAGGCTACCAACAATCTTAGCCAAACCTGTATGTGGTAAACGCCATCCATCTGGTGCTCTGAGCAGGTTAAAACAAATAAGATGATTCTGTAAATGCAATTTGACCCAGATTTAGAGGAAATTACAGGATTGAACCCCCCCCCTTTC
>CABFOQ010052937.1:12195-35692 GCA_900660455.1 Gephyroberyx darwinii
GCAGAGCCTGGATCTCCTCAGCTTCTCTGAGCAGGTCGGATGGACTTTCAGCATCCTGGCCTGGAGGGCTGGAGGATTCAGCGTCTCCTACCTCTTGTAGCTCCTCCGTAGCTGCGAGAGGTATGTCTTCCTCTGTGGAAGACGGGTCTCTATCTTCTAGAGCCAAGAGATGTTTGTACTCCTCGGAGTCTGCGCTGACTGCTGGTTCCCAAAAGTGGAGACTCTCAAGTCCACAAGTAGATCCAGAGTCTACGATGGGCTGAGAAAATGGGGACCGGGCACAGTTGAGCTCAACAGCGTATCCGGAGATAGAGGCTGGAGCATAAACATATCGCCTCTCTTCAAGGTCTTTGGCTGAGATGTAAGCCATGAATTCGTCATCATCACCTCTAAGGGCGTTAAGGTGAATGACATGATCCATCCATGCTGAAAGAAGTGAGAAAGTTATGTCAGCATGTTAGCGAAAACATAGTTTCAGTTATAAAACATTTAGCTTCATCTTTTATCATACACTCTATAGTTGAGACAATTAACCAGGCAGTAAAGTAACTGGTTAGATAGTAAATCTGTATAAAAAAAGAAAAATAGAGGTAGATTTGTCTTACCTGGAAAGAAATTCCCCTCCATAATCGCTTATTCCAAATTAATGAAATCGTCAGGGTTTGGTAACTGAGAGAATGAAATCGTTGTTTCTTTCAGGTTGGTTAGAGTGAAGTCTGATCCACAAGTAACGTGCTCTGAGTTCCGGTCTGGTGCCCATTGTGTCTCTCAGAATATCATTATGTCACAATAACAGTCTGAGCTCTATGACCTCGGCACATATTCCATCACACCCAGACTGAAATGATGCACGAATGAAAAAATAAAAATACTAATACATAGATAAAATACTAATAAATAAAAAAAATACTAATAAATGAAGAAAATCACTAATAAATTTAAAAAATACTAATAAAGAAAAATACTAATAAAATAGTCACAAATGGCAATTTGCGGTTAGGGTTAGCCGCAGAAAAATACTATACTGTAAGCCCATATGGAAAAGATTTGTGGCACCCAATTTTAAATTTTAAGATAATTTTACAAATTTAGTTCAACATAAATATCTACCAAGTTTTGTGATGATTGGACAAACTCATTGATTTATGGCCAAATTTGTGCCAGGCCCATGCACGTTTGGAACTGGTGGTGCCCCCTATTGAGCGATTTCAAAATAGTTTTACACACATAGTTCAACATTGTTATGAAACATATCCTGCGAGTTTTGTAATGATTGGACAAAGAATTTCTGATTTATAGTCTGATTGGTGTTATGCCATGTCCATTTTTTTGTTGCATTTGTAGCGCTCCCTAGTGGTTGATTTTGAATGAAACTTTCAGGATATGTTTCAGGTACTTATGTGGACATATTCTGCAAGTTTTGTGATGATTGGCCCAACGGTTGTTGACTTTGGTCTATTTATGTGCTGAGCCACACATAAATAGGGTTATTAGGGTGTGAACCCTAATTACAGCGCTCGATCACAAAATAACTCCTGGAATAATTGGTAATAAATGGTGTGCTTGGTTCCAACTAGTGCTTGTCAATGCTAATAAGCGTCTCATTGCAGGATAAGAACCAGGTGAATGTTGGTCAGCTGTGTCTGGTCGACCTGGCAGGCAGCGAGCGCACCAGCAGAACCAGAGCAGAGGGTAGCCGTCTCCGTGAAGCAGGTCAGATCAGCACTCATGTTGTGCTTCTTTCCACAGACAACCATTGGCATTTACTGTGTTTTTAGAAATAAGTAAAATGGCCATTTTTCTGATCATATCTCCTTCACAGGCAACATTAACCAGTCTTTGATGACACTGCGCACATGTATAGAAGTCCTACGAGAGAATCAGATGTGTGGCACAAATAAGGTTGGTTTCTTTGCAACTTCTTTTCTTTTTTCTCTGCAGAGCAATAATACCACTCTTTATGTCCGTTATACGACCATCAGTGGTTACTTTCTCAGTAGGTGCACTGTGTCTTTGTTTTTGTCCAGATGGTGCCATACAGGGATTCAAAAGTGACGCATCTGTTCAAAAACTACTTTGATGGGGAAGGAAAAGTCAGGATGATTGTGTGTGTGAACCCCAAAGCTGATGATTATGAAGAAACTATGGTAAGACATTTGTTTTGTATTGTCAAATGCTGTGAATGATGTAACATCTTGTTTGTTTAAACTCATAACCATGCCCAAATGAACTGCTTAGAAAGTAGTCCCATATCCCTTTCAAATCTGAAAAGTTCATGGTTTGTGTTCTAGCTGGTGATGCGCTTTGCGGAGATGACCCAGGAGGTGGAAGTGGCCCGGCCCGTCGACCGGCCCATCTGTGCCCTTGCAGCGGGACGTAGACACAGAAACCAGGCCTTCAGAGATGAGCTGTCACGTCGCCTGGATGAGCGAGGAGGCCCCAGTAATGCTGGTAATGACCTCTTTGGAGTCTGTAATATTAGCTGGCATTGAGCTGGTCTCATGCTGTATTCATACATGGCAGAGAAGCATCTCAGAGATGCTGTCATTTCATTTGTGTGACTAATTCTAAACTAACTTTTCCATGACACGTTCTGACCCATAGATGACCCGGCACTGCTGAATCAGCTCCTTGACAGCCTTCCAGCTCTGCCTCGGTGTGAGCTGATGGACCCAGCAGATGATCAGACCCTACCCCGCCTCATTGAGGTTCTGGAAAGGAGGCATCGTATCCGCCAGATGATGACTGAGCAATTCACCAAAACCGGTAAAAACCTATTTTCTACACAGTGAATGACTGGAGAGCTGGGTAGCCAGAGTCTGATGTATAGGGGGGATGTGAACTGAGCTCCCTAATATTATTTTCTTCATTACTGGTGGTGGGCAATTCTTCTATCCAGTTGGGACAGCAATAACAAAACCCTTCAGACAAGGCATTGTCTGAAATCTTCAGCAAATGCACTATTAGCAGTGGGGGACATACGAGTAGACCTGGGTCTCCTTCCCTCCCTCTAATTCAAGTGTGATTGTGTATTTATGAAAGTGATAATTTCACATGATGCCATATGCTATCAAATTTAATCACCTATACGCTATCAAAGTTCACGGTGTACAGAAAATCATTGTCTACGTTTCACTGTATAATGTAAAACAATAATATGTAAAACAAACAAATATATAAAACAAAACAAACCGTTTTTCCTTTTACTTTCTCATGTGCCATTTGGAAAGTAAGAGGAAAAACAATTTTGTTTGTTTTGTTATGAATGTATTTTTATAGTAAGTAAATGATTTGGGGAAAGTTTTATGTTTTAAAAAATGTATTTTAGATATTTTCTTCCATATGCATTCACATACTTTAAGAATATTGTTGCCTCCATGAGAGAGTTTGCCTCTTTGCAGTATAGTTGCTAAACTAGTGCTGGTCTGCGTTTGGGCCCCTCTAGATATTGTATCTGCTGTAAGTAGCTGCTCAGATCATCTCTGCTCTTCCACAGCCAGCACACTGAAGTCCATGCTGCAGGAGTTTGACAGCCATCTCAACACTAAGGAGAACTACATCCATGATCAGAGAGGCAAGCTGGGCGAGAAAGACAAAGTCATTGCCAACCAGAAGATGGAGATGGAACGATTAGAGAAGAAATCCAAAATGCTGGAATATAAGGTGTCCTTCACACCATTCTCTTCTGCTTAGCATTTGGTCTGCATTACAACTTTCCAAACATGCTTCTGAAAGTCAGGAAATGTCAATTCAAATGTAGTTTCTTAATAATTTTATTTCAAACACCTTTTCAGTAATGGCCTCATAATTTATCAGTTTATTTGGAAGTCTTGTTGAAGTTCTTTCTTTCCTTTCAGATTGATATCCTGCAGAAGACCACCAACATCTATGAGGAGGACAAGCGTTCACTCCAGCAGGAGCTGGAGACCCGGGAGCAAAGGCTGCAGAGGGAGCTGTCCGAGAAGAGGCGCATGGAGCAGCGAATGCAGGGCATGGTTGCCGATACCAAACACAAGTGGGAGAAGGAGTGTGTAAGTGTGATTGTTGATAGTGACACAGTGATGTGTTGGAATTTTGGAAATAAAAGCATTTTTGCTATTTAAAACTTATTTTCTGCATTTTCAAACAATTTAAAATGGCTAAAATGTTTTATTTTGACCAAAAATAAATAAATTTGAATATATCTTCAAATATATTTGAATTTTTTTATAATGGTACAGTAACAACAGGCCAGTGGCAGATTCAAACTAGCCGCCACTTCTCAGGCAATGAAATGAGCTATTATGGGGTAAAGCATCGCCTTTCTTTCTGACTGTGACTGATACGGCATCAGCACGCACGGTCCTAGTGTTTGCCGACATTGTATATCCACCCGGTTGTCCTAGCTTTTTACCCGTTTTCGGTTTTCTAATTCCATTAGTTAAAATGTTATTTTAAGTTGAAATGATATTTTAAGAAGTGGGAGGGACGTGGGAACTACGTCCATGCATGTGGTCAATGTTAAAACTTGTGATTCGTCACAATGTAGCATACATTCATATGCCACTTAATTTGAGTTCCACAAATTAAAAACCAAACATTTCATTACGCTACAAGATGTAGAAAAATGGGTTATTTTAGTATCAATAGTATACAGAGTACAACAGAGTATCAACATTATAGTATCAATCCCATGGTATCCAGCATTTCCTGCGGATGTTTTCCCCTTAGGAGAGGCGAGTGAATGCTAAGCAACTGGAGATGCAGAACAAGCTGTGGGTGAAGGATGAAAAGCTGAAGCAGCTCAAGGCCATAGTGACGGAAAGCAACAGCGGCTGTCCAACTGAGCGTCCAGAAAAGCCGGAGAGGCCCTCAAGGGAGAGAGATCGCGCTGGCCCTCAGAAGAGGTCGGCCTCACCATCGGCATTCCCTGTGAGTTATTTACTCTGTACCACATCACCTGTCCTGCTTCTTTGCATGGAGTGATGAAACTGTTCACTAAGCAAATGTTGCAACTACTTGATATTATGGAAGGCTTATAGGTGATGTGTAAGTTGCATGCACTTGCTGTATACAGCAGCTCCTTTTCTATATTCTACTGTTGTGTATTTGTGTCAATCTGGAGACACCCCACACAGCCTCAATACTTGGCTCCATTGCTTCATCACTTTTCAGGATTTCAGCCAAACTCCTTCCCGCCAAAACCCAGCCAACCTTAGGGCAGTTCAAGACCCAAACCCCTCCTCCTCCACCACCTCGTCTTCAACTTCTCTCTCAGTAGCCTCCTGCATCTCCGACTGGGAGCAGAGGTTCCCTGTAGACATGAGGCAGGGTAGGCACCCCAGGACCCCCCAGTACGGGAGCCAGACCCCTGCCCTATATCACAGCAGCAGCGTGGGTCGCAGGAGAGGCCAGCGGTGGGCCCCAGAAACTGAGACCCCCGCTACGACTCTTGCCTATGGGCTAGACCTAGAGTCAGGCACAAGGGTTAGTGTGTTAGTATCTCTAGATGTCCATTAGAGTCTCTAGAGTCGGTGTATGAAAGTGTGTTCTCTGACATGCTGTAGTTTAGTCTGCCTTGCCTTATAGAAATGCATCGTGTTGTGAGTAAATGGCTCTGCCTATGAAAATGCGTCATTGAGTCATTGCAGTGCATACATAGTTGCTTGTATTTCTTGTATCCAGACTATAGGGCAGACTGATCTGTCATGCTTGTAAAACCTGTAGACCTGCATCTGTAGCTGTTTTATGAGTAGTTTTACTATGCCTGTTGCCTGCTGCAGAACCGCTTTCTAGACCCTTAGAATGTCTTTGTGTCGCTTTAGTGAGGTCAACAGCAACACCCAAACCACACACTAAGTAGACAACCCCATTGTTTAGCCTCAATGTATTATTACTAAATGTAATATTTTTGGCCAAGAAGAGCACTGGCACTAAAACTACTAGTAGTATTGTTTATTTGAAGCTTACCATAGTGACCATTGACCTAGGAGTCAAAAAAGATATGCATGGTTTTTAATCAGGGTGTTCTTCTTGAGAAGTAGGTTAGAGGAAGGAAAGACATGGATAAGGAAAAGTCAACAAACAAAATGAACCTGTATGACTGCAAACTAAGGGCCCAATTCAGACTGTGTGAAGTTGCACAGGTCTTACAGATTAGGATATGCACATTTGAGCGTTTTTTATTCAGTCTTGGACTGAACCTGGAATACGCACTGAGGATTATTCAAATCCCGGGTTTCTTTGTCCTTTTGAATGGCATGGGGGAAAATCTGACTTGTCTCCTTTGCATGTCATTCAGTGTATCAGTGTGTACTGCATGCTATGCGGTGTGTACGATATATGTACGATTTGGACCTGCACATCAGTGGCACAGCTCATTGATCTAAGTCTTATCCATGCACAAGAGCTGGATGCACTGGATGTCCGCTAATCTCAGCATTTGACATTTATTAGTATGCAGATATCTTTTAAAAATCATGAAACCCATGGGAGCACGAGACATATTGCTGGGTTTTGGGTGCCTAAGGAAAGGAGTGCACAAATGGACCCTGTAATGAAGGTGGACTCTCCTTAATGTACGCATTCATCACCTCAAGTGCACGTCTTGCAGAAGGCCATAGATCCCTATGCAACTTCAAGTTTATATTCTGTACAGTGTGTACATAAAAACACCAGCGTGTGGTAATTAGGTCAGAGTATGAATTGGGCCCCATGTGAATAGTGTGCTTAATAGCATAATGTTACTCTCTTTCAAAGAAAATATTATTATAGTAACATTTCCAGTCGCAATGTAGAAATGCAGGTGCCAGTGTTGCTGACACTTGAAAACTGCAGTCTGCTGTGCACCATAGAAGTGTCATATTAGGAGCATCAAATTATGGCGAGGCCGTTAAATCACCTGCATCCAGTGCGTTGGGGCTCAACAGAATACCTCATGTCAAACAATATCACAAAAGATTCAACCTACATGCATTATTTACCAAAAACTATAAAAGTATGGTTCCACAAAACAGACATTGTTCAAATAATGACCATGTTTTGAATTTGGACTATCACACTGTGCCCTTGGATAGGTGCCATGCCATTGCTTCTTGAAGCAATTTCCCCAATTTCTCAATCTGATGTAGTCCCCTTTGTTAATGGGATACCTTGCATGCTATTACTTTTTCATTTTATATCACCTTTATGTCTGAGGCTTCACTGCATCGATCATCATTTTATATCATACTTTTTCACCTGTAACAATCATCTTTTTAGAATGCATCTTTCACATGATCAGAAGAAGCACTTGGGTGTTGCTTAGCATGAGCTTTTCTTATTAGTAACACTCACTGTAGTGGGCTATTTTCAATGCAGTGGGTGTTTCAGGTGCTTTATGAAAATGTATGTGTTGCTGGAAGACTTATCATATTCTGTCTTTCAAGATTTTGCTTTGTGGCTTGTGATTTTATGACAACTACAGAGCCACAAACCTGGAAACCAACTAACGTTGTTCCTGAAAATGTAAAGATGTATTTAGACCCATTTATCCCCCCCTTCACCTGCCTGTGTCTTCCAGTAGTACCTATATTTTCAAGATGCTAACATCGACTAATCATCAATATTGACTACTAACCCCAACAACCCCTTTTGTGGTCCTGCCACTATAATGTGAATAACTTCCTGGTTTGTTTTTCCTCACATTGGGATCATCAGGTCGCCACACCAGTTCATCAACGGCACAGGCGCTCACAATCTGCGGGTGGGGACAAATGGGTAGACCACAAACCATCCTCTAATTTGGACCTAGACACTGTCATGCAGCCAATCATACCCAATGCAATCAAGGTGTCGACCCCCAACGAGAAAGCTCTGTCTAAATGTCACAAATATGTGCTCAGGCATCAGGAGCTTGCCTCTGATGGGGAGATTGAGACCAAGCTGATCAAGGTAAAATGATGAAATTCCTCAATTTGAGACGTCTGTTCGATAATTCTCTTTCTTGCATGAATTTGACTTAATCACGTTTTAATCTGTTTCACATAGGTGGTCTGTTGCAACTTGTCATTGTAGCTGAGCAAGTTTTCAAACATTTATTTTGCTGTTATGTTAAAGTGAATATGGTCATTATTTGGTTCTCGGTGTATATGTTTGCTTCTGTGTTCTCCTTAGGACTTTCTTATCGGTTTGTTTACTTTCTCAGGGCGATGTTTTCAAAACGAGAGGGGGGGGACAAGCTGTGCAGTTTACAGACATCGAGACGCTAAAACAAGAGTGCCCTACTGCGCCAAGGTATTTGTCAAAACATGGTAGATGCAGTATTGCTCTTGTTATCTGGCAGTGGTTATCGGTCGACTTGTTATACTGGAATAAGATAATTACTACTAATTAGTGGCAAATGTCATTTTTGATAATGTTGTTGATAATGACAGTTGGCAAGCTAAATCATCTGCCTTCTTGCTCTGGATTCTACTGTGGGTCATGAATCACAACGGCCAATCAAAATTGATTCTGAACTATTTTATTATTATGAGTTTGTCATGTGATAGGTTTACCATTCAATGAGTTTGAGGAGTGTGCCATTAGCAAAAAACGATTTGGCAGTAGTAGTAGTTTTGACCACTTTTGACCAACTTAGGACAGTCTTTTTGTGTGGTTATCCATGCCGTGTTGTAATGAAACACTGAAAAATTTGCTCCAACTCCAAATTTTATGACAGTCTTCACATGTTTTGTCCAGATAACTGACAAAGACCCTTTTTTTCTTATAGTCGCAAGAGGAGATCAGGGTCTGGAGAAAGACCGGCTCTGATGGATGACATAGAAAACAGGGTAAGATGTCCAGTAAACGATAGAAAGAAGTCTGACCGTCTGTAACTACTCTCTGTAAGAGTTGGGAAATGTACTGAAATATATAGAATTATTCACTGTGAAATGCATGAGCATACACTTGGAGTTTTAGTCAACAACCTTTTTCTCCCAATAGGTTCCAATGGTGAGCACGAGTTCAGCCCATGGCTGTCAAAAGTAAGCAAATTAAAGTGCACGTGTCTGTGTTTTCATGTGTCTGTAACTGTATGTTATAGATGACAGTCCACCTGATCATGTGGAGCTAAAATAACATACATTAATATGTTTTGTACCTTTTTTTTTTCTTTTTTTTTTTCTTCCAGACGCAGAAAGCCGTAGGTGGTTGGATACATTTGAAAACACCTTGAAAACATGCTGGATTAGTCGTGTGCATTGAACCAGTGAAGTAAACTTCACTTAAAACTATGCATCTTTTTGAGAGTCAGAAGATTTTTCTACTATATCTATTTTTTAGACAGGCGATTAGAGTGTGAATTTCATTTAATCATAATCAAAGGCATTGATCAAAACAGAAGCTAGAATATTTCAATTGTGCTTTGTTGGAATTAGTTTATATATATGTTGTTTTTTTGTTTTTGAAATGCCAGAATTATTACACTTATTACACTTTTTAAAGACATGATATTGAGGGCCTGGAGAATTCTGTGATCTTGTCAGTGTTTTGATATTACTTCAATGTTTCACTGCTTTTTCTCATACCCAAAGATTATTTAGAAAATAAAAATGTCATATTTTTATGCACTACATTTTTTGCATTGAGGTTTATGGATTTGTTAAAGGATACACTGACCGTTTGGCAAACTTGCTCTATGATCAAAATGCAAAATGAGAAAATTGGTGGCAGTTTCACTTTTGTGTGCCAACCAACTGCCACCAATCTTCACCTGCTGCAAAGGGAAGTAATTTGTAGTAATTTGCCAAATTTCAATGTATCACTTTAATAGATACATTTTGCAGAACATAAATTAAATGTAGAACTGTTAAGTAGATGTGGCTGAAATTGATCTCCAACTAACTGTAAATAAGTCTTATGAAGGAGCTTTTGATTTTTGTTTATTGAAACTACTCCTAATATGTGTAGGAAGCTGTAGTCTTTTTGGTGGCAGTAAATTTATTCAAACAGCAATAAAATCGCTTGTCTTCCTTAACAATTCCAGGGCTGTAGATAATACGTGGGTCATCTAAAAAGTCTGGAAAAGTCTTAAATTATTTAAATTTAAGGCCTTAAAAGTATTAAAATGTCTTAAATACTTTTGGAATCAACAATAGTGTCGATCCCAAGTGTCCATTCACTTATTTTCTTGTTTTATTGCTTTTCTTGCACTTCCAAATGGTCAGATAGGTTTGACCCACGTGCATTTTCAGCACTGAACAGTTTTATATAGTTTTCATCACATGCTTTAATAAACACAATTGGACATAATGTCCCAAAACATGTAATTCCTGTTCTTTTATTTATACTGCTCATTTAAAGTTTCAGAACTTTCATTAGAGAAGTAGTAGTAGGTAAGTTCAGTCGGAAATGTTCTGTTTTTGCCAAATTTTGTTTTTTATTTTTGTTAAATTGGTCTTAATAGGGGTAGCATTAAAAGGTCATACACATGGTTTTCTGAAACATGCAATGACTTTATGAACATGGATTGCTTAATTATCAGCTAATGTAGATCAGAATAAATGAATTGCTATGTTGGTTTTAAAATGATGGAATATTGTAAGGACACTACGGTCCAGATCTTGCACTCCTTATTTTTAATTGCTTTTAACTACGAATTGAAGCTTATTCTACTGTTGCACTGTTAGTAAGTAGCTCTGGATAACATTGTCAGCTAAATGTCTAAAATGTAATGTGAAGGATACTAGGAAATGAATACAGTATTGCAGTATATTGCATTATTTCAACCCCTTACTGGAGATACAGTGATCCAAGCTGCCATCTCCCTGTACATTTTCAAACTCACATTGGACAGAAGTAGTTGTGTGACAGAGGCTTCTTTGAATTTCGACATGACGATTAAATTTTATTGTATTTTGTTGTTCATTACTGTTGTTAGTTTGTATTTAGTAGTTTAAGATGGTGTTTGTATTTAGTAGGGGTGTGCCGAGTAATCGGACAAAGCAAATATTTGTTGCAGATATGGTGTTTTTTTTCAAGTCCAAAAATCATCCGAGTATTTTCAGATGTTCAGAACAACATTTTTGATTTGAGGGCAAAACTATCGACACTGCAATCAAAAAATAAATTTGTGATTAAAGATGTATTAATGCAAATCAAAATCTTTTGTTTGCAAATCCAAAAGTTTTGTTTGCGAATCCAAAAGTTTTGCTTGCTGTTGAACTGAATCTTGTGGGCGGGACCTACACGGAAAGATGTAAAGCACGTCTCTGTTGGCCCGTCTCGATTGGAGTGACAGCTTGGCAACATCCACTGTTAGTAAATGATTTTTTAACCCATTACAATATCACAGATCGTTAAACAAAAGCAATCTACATGCACCAGTTCAAACATAACATTCTTGCTATTACTAAGT
The DNA here is from genome assembly GCA_900660455.1 of Gephyroberyx darwinii. Lineage (NCBI taxonomy): Eukaryota > Metazoa > Chordata > Actinopteri > Trachichthyiformes > Trachichthyidae > Gephyroberyx > Gephyroberyx darwinii. The sequence goes on from CABFOQ010052937.1 coordinate 23,555, forward strand.
ATGTGTAAACATACCTAAGCATTGATATTTTTTTTCTTCCCGCTTTTTCTCCCGCTGTCTTCTCCATGGACTTCAAAACTCCCTCTCTCGTTTACTAACAGTGGATGTTGCCAAAGTGGCCAATAGAGACGTGTCTTACATCGTTCAGTGTAGGCCCCGCCCACGACATTCAGCTCAACAGCAAGCAAACTTGCAAAACTTTTGGATTCGCATTGATACATCATTAATACATTTTAATCACAAATTTATTTTACTTGCAATAAAACAGTTTTTGATTGCAGTGTTGATAGTTTTGCCCTCAAATCTATTTTTTGATTGTAGTGTGGAAAGTTTTGCTCTCAAACTTATTCTGTTTGATTGCATAATAAAGACACAAAAGTAACCCCATACAATGCTACATAATAATAATAATACATCAGTAACTTGGCTTAAAATGCCAAATTACCTTACTGCCATACTTTAGCAATCTCTTCATTATCTTTTTGGCTGTGACTGGTTTGTCTGTCATTTTGCTTATCTATTCATAAAGATAGACCTACAGGTGTTTGGTTTTGCAACTGTCAGCATGATTTGACACTTGGCATGTTCCATTTGATGGTAATGTTAGCTAACGTTAACTGCCGTTGACAGCGGTCCTAGCGTAAATGTGGTATTTGCTAGTCTTGTCAGTTTTTTTCTCATTGCTTATTAGCCTTTAGCTCACTTGATGTAACTGGTTTTAGTATCACCAAGTAAGCAAGCAAACTTAATAGTGAACTGTGACTAGTATGGATATAGCGTAATTGTATCCAATTCCTAATATACACTCAAATGTCATTTTGGGTCTTTGGGTGCAATTCTTTTTGACTAAATGGCAAGTGATGCGAATTAATGATAATAATAGTGTGAGGCTGAGTAGCCAGGCACATGAAAAAATGATGCAGGCGAAGTTCAGCAGTCCAAGTGAATTTTATTTACAGCTGTGGAGTCCCGTGCAGATATTTACAGTGAATAAAAGGTTGGTTGGCCAAAATTAAGAAGAAAAAAAAACATTCAAGAAGAAAATAACTCTAAACTGCACTTTGGTTATGCCACTAAATATGGGCCCAAGGCAGGAGCTCCTGTCTGTAGCTGTCTCTCTCTGTATGCTTGTCCAGTTATGAGGTGTTTTTCTCCTTAGGTGCTCCAGCCTTGTCCCTTAAATACAGGTGGGCTCCACTTTAGGGCACAGGGTTTCCCGTGACAAATAGTTCTAACAATAAGTAGCAGTTATTTAAATGTGTATATATAACCGTGTAATTAATTTATTAGCTAGATAAGCCGACATTATTATAAAACATCTATTCTACCAATGTTAGCTGTTATTGGTTCATGGTGTTTTACGCAAACTTCAAATGTATTTTGATATTGCTATATGGGATATTTCAGCTTTTTACTTACTCAGAGTTAAATCCCAGTACTTAAGATATTGCAGAACATTAAGAATTGCAATATTATTATTGTACTGGGAGCTCTTTGCAAATCATCAACCATAGTGGCAAGGAGACCCATTGTAAACACATTGTACAGAGAGAAACTAACAAAGTTATAGTGTCTGCAAACACTGATGTCCTTGCAACCTGGAGGTCAAGCACACACATTTCTTTCTACTATTTGCCAAGCCACAGGGACCCTCAGTCCAAACTGAAAGGCTCACTTCAAGACTTTGCTAAGCACACAGTTTGCCCTGCTAACAAACAGACATTTTATGTGGGTGATTGCCTGTTTGTGCAACATTCTTTGGCCTGTCAACAGTTGATGAGAAATGTCAACGCCAACCACGCAGCCAAATAGAAGCACACACTAGCAAGTCTGTATATTTTGTCAAGCCACTGCTAAAATCCTGTGGACTGGCCTTTGCTGCTTGCCTCCTGGCTATGTTAAATTCCACCAGCATGTTGCAGATGTTTAGAGGGTGCGGGACAAATTTTTGATGACAGATTGTTGAAACATCAGCTTCTTCTGGGAAGAGCGTCTGTCACCAGTATGTGCTATCTTCCGCACAATACTAACCATGAATTCTGAATGGATGAAAACCAGAATCTTTTTTGTCTTTTCAGGATAGAGCCCATTCTATAGTCTTTTTTCTTTGTTATTGAGCAATGCTTTGGGTTCACAAAGGCTCATTTGTGCCAATACACTGCGCTCTCTTTTGTGCTGTCATGAGTGCGTGGCAGTAATTCACAAAAGTCCATAAGACTTTCATGTTAGAAAAAATGTTAAATGTTCCTTTTTACTGTTATAAGTGGAAACTTCACATTGTGCCGTGTACTGACAGATTGTATTTAAAAGTGATTGATATTGTTGTTCTGTAAAGAACTGACTGCTCATGCTAAGTTTGGTAAAATTGCGAGTGAAAGTAAGTGAAATCCATTCTGCAGGAGTCTAGTCGGACAAAAGTGGAAAGATCATGCACACATTCAGCAAATTCTTTAATGGAGCGCTTCACAGGGAAAACCTGTAGTGAACAATTTGAACAGCAGGTGGAACTAAATGTCTTTACAAGGCCAGTATTCCTGCATGTACATGGGGGAGTGGCTCAGACAAGTTTGATGGGGTCATTTCTCGGTTCACGTTGCACATATCTGCTTCGGAGGACTGAGCATTTTTAACTTTAAAAGTAGTGTTTGTTCTTTGTAGTCTCCAAAAGGCTGAATCTGACATGGCACTTATTATGGTGCAATAAAAACTGAGCCACTGAGCATATAGTGCACATCTCTCTGCATAACCTGTCCTTTATGGATCCCCGTTCTGACCTGAAGGTGACCCAATATAGCAGACAATTTGAATGACAGCCAGGAAGTATAGTGCACTGTGCTGTTAGGCGACACTGCCACTCACTTTAGACAGGCTGTGCTTCGCACTGGAATCATTTCACAGTGAACGCCTGGGCAGCCATGATGGTGAGGTCATTGCTTTGCTGAATTGCTTTTCTGCCTGGATGATGAGCCGTCATTGATGTCTCCCTAAACCTGAAAGTGCTGCATTATCACTTCACAGCAAATGAAGCTGAAGAATATGGGCGGTAATAGGCAACGCACACTTGGCAAATCGACTTTGGAATGTGATTTGGTTACCAAAGTTGGCTGATCAAATACACAAGGTCTTTATTTTTCCTATTCAGCCTTAACTAGAGCCTTTGTGTGTACAGGAGATGTTATAGGTTCAGGTAACTGAATTGTGTTCAGTTAATTTCAGCATTTGACCAAAGGCTTTGAAGTAGTTGTTGAAGCCTGTACTGTAAAGGGTCGAACAAAGGCACAGATTTTGCTTCAATCCTTGCTCATTGAGAGGATGCTCTTGAGCAACAATGGCACTTTATATTTAGAGGTACTTTAGCAAATGATTTCAATACTTGGTTACTCTAATGAAAAGTCAGCATAGTTCTTTTTTACTCATCAAAATTCAAAATTATATTGCACTTTGGTGTGTCAAATAACCACACTACCTTCACTTTTAAAGAGAATTTGGAAGGAGTCTAGATATTAGTGCTTGTGACATATCACTGAAAAAGCTTTTCACCAATGAAAATTGGTGAAGGAAGTTGATCCATTGCCTTTTATTAACATTGTAATCTATGTACATAATCTCTGCAGAGGTCAGATTTGTGTTTTGTTTCAACACAATTGGGACTTAATGCGTTTGTTCTTATCCATATTGTATCCCTTTTTATTACCCTTCCTGTGATGATTTCTCTTGTAGACAGGATGTCCATCCTGTCATGCAGACCAACCAATTTGGCCACTGGTTGGAAGCACCAAGCTAAATCTGGGAAACGACTATCAGCCAACCTCAACTCCTGTCTCCAGGCTTGCCTGTGAAAATATTGACCCTTCCTTCCCTGCCCGTTTAACCAGCCAGCCTTTAAGCACTGTCGGAGCAAATATCACATGACAGCACTGCTTTTCTAAATGCTCTTTTTACTCAAACACTTGCTAATGGCTGCTTAAATACTGCCCCTCTTATCCGGTGTGTACCTTGTGTTTGCTTTAGTACACTGTATTGGATCGGTCACCTTTTTGTGTACTGTTTCCTTTTGTGCGAACTTTTGAGTGTGAAAGTGAGAGATTACAAAACACTGTCCTTGATTTTCAGGGATTTCGTTTTTAGGGTGTTTTTCTTTTGTTGTGTAGTGCAGAAATATGGTGTAGATATAGATAGCTATTTAGAGTTCTCGGCCTGCTTTGTGGTGTACACACAGGGATAGTTGATGTACAAATAAACAAAAGTAGTGGAGAAATACATTCTTTTCATATTGTTTCATACTCAGTAAACTTTGTGCCATAATGGCCTGGCTGAATACTCATTATTTGATGTAAAACAAAGTATCATAGTAGGAGTGATACTTTTTGGCCCTATTGGAAATATCTGTGACACCAATTGACTTTATTTGGATGAATTATCCAATTATTAGCCTTCCTGTAAGTCAGTTCCAGTTCCATTGGAATTGATTTGGATGTTTTCATAGTCTATTAGAATTCAATAATAAAATGAAGAATTAACATTTGTTTCACACCAAAGGATTAGGAAACTGACCACAATTATAACAAAGCTGTAAAAGCCATTACTTGATGATTTTATATATAGGTTGAAGCAAGACCCTTAACAACAAATTGGAGGCCAAATTCTCGGCTTCTTCACATCCAGTGGACATTGATTTTGTAGACAAATAAATTCATTTTAATAATACTTGACCAACTCAAGATGTTTCTGAACTTTAAACGTAATGTTAATTAAGTTAATGAAAAATAAGCAATACGCAGATTATAAACTATTAACATATTCATTCATTTACTAAAGTTTGAAGTTCAGAAACATTCTGAGTTAAGTTAAGTTCTATGGAAACTATAGACTTCAGGTTCACCTGACATCAAAACAAGAAAAATGGAAGTTCAAGTGTACAGATGAAGATATGACTGACAGGAAGCAGTACAGCTACAAAGATTAAGTATATCATGTCTCTATTTCTATAAAGACAGACACAACCATAACGGGATATTGCTATCAGCCGCCTATTGTGTTGTATCGTAGCATTTAGTTAATGTTAGCCAGTTTTCAATGCCTGGCCTTGGACCAGGTTGTTGGATTACACAGACGGCCTTGCTCATGGGCAGTTAAGCATTATTGAGCTCTGTTTGAACTGGGGAACGAAACTACTATCTGCCTAACCAACCTGCTGCCCAAAGTGTTGTGTAAGAGCACATTTCTCCACAATGGAACATAAAGACACAAAGACCCTTTTCTTTATACCATATACCTATACTTTTATTCTCTGTGAACATCCTTGGAGCACAGCTTGTCTGAAAAGTCAGTAATCACAGGGATTAATAACACTAGTGGTCTAAGGCACCAGGATTTCTGGTCTCCAAATGGAGGCATGGGTCCAAATTCTGACAAGCAGTTTTTACACTTGGCGGTGGTCATGTGGAACACATTCTATGAAAGGATGATTTTTTTATGATTCCTGACTTTTCAGACATCCTGTGGTGTGCTTTAGCTTAAGTGTTACCTATGAAGTTATGCCTCTCTGGTTGAACTGGCTAGCTATGGCTGATAGCGATTCTATTGTATTGCACTGATAAAGGACTTTCAGACCTGGGCATTTTTCATTTATTGAATACATAGTATATGTAGATATGGCCAGTGTGTTTACAAAGTAGTATCAATTTACATTGTTTTTTTTAAGAAAAGACATTTTGCACCAGAATGATGGACAATTGGTGTCACAGTTAAACATATTGACTTATCCCCTAGCCTTTTTCTAAAATACATTCTATCTGACACCATTGTCATGGAAAATATATGACAACCTTCTTGCCTGCCAACCCCCCTACTCTCACTTACCTCCTGTGTCTCCTCCTGATTCAACATGCTGTGTTTGTACAGCCGTCTGTGTGTGTGTGTGTGTGTGTCTCTGTGTGTGTCTGTGTCTGTGTGTGTGTGTATATGTGTTCAGAGCACACAATGGGGGTTTGATGCTGTACTGAGTTCCCTTGTTTCCTGTTTCCTCATTTGCAGGTTGCACCTACGTGTCAAAAACCTACAGTTCTAGCCAAGATTATTGGTACCTTTGCATTTTATGCAGATAATGTTCAATATCTTCTGAAATAATTAGAAATTGAAACAACCTTCGGTCTTCACGTTTCATTTAACAGCACAGGATCAAACAATAAGAACACAAATTAAAACAAATATTTTATAACTTCAAAATTTAGAAGTGGCTATGGACATGTTTATTGACACCCTTTTCTGCTCGCACGGCCTTTTCCAATGATGACTACTTCCAAATGTTTCTTGTAACCATCAATAAGCTTCCTGTACCTTTCTGCTGGTACTTTCTCCCGCTCTTCAATTGCAACCTACTGAAGGATTCTTTTGACCAACTGCGTGTTTCAGGTCTCATCATTGGTTCTCAATGGGATTGAAATCAGGGCTCATCGCTGGCCACTCCAGAACAGTCCAACGTTTTCTCATAAACCATTCCTGAGGGCTTTTGGATGTGTTTTGGCTGATTGTCCTGCTGGAGGACGCATGACCTTTGATTTACATCCAGTTTTCTGCATTCTCCAAAATGCCATGGTAATCTTCTGGTTTCACGATGCCCTTAATACATTCAAGACGTCCAGAACCCGAGGCAGCATAGCAGCCCCACAGCATTATGGACCTCTATCGTAGTTGACTGTAGGTAGGGTGTTCTTTTCTTTAAAAGCTTAATTTCGTCAATGCAGACCAAGTGCTGGTATACGTTGCCAAAGAGCTCTAATTTGGTTTCACCGGTCCACAGAACATTTTCCCAGAAGGATTTAGGTTTGTACAGGTGGGTCTTTGCAAAGATCGATCTGGCCTTATTGTGTTTCCCTTTAAGCAGTGGGGTCTTCCGTGGCCTCCGACCAGAAAGCCCTTCTTGGTTCAGTGTCTGGTGTATGGTATGGGCTGAAACCATTACCCGAGACCTCTCCAGGTCAGGCTTGAAATCTTTGGATGTCATGTTGTGTGTTGTGTTCTTTCAATGGCTTGCACCAACCTTTGACGATGTCTGAGATTAATTTTCCTCTTACCACCACGTCCTGGGAGATTCTTAACAATTTGATGAGCAGCAAACTTCTTAAGAACATTGCAAACTGTGGAAACAGGAATTCCAGGTCTCTATGTTGTTGTTGTTGTTTGGTGATCATAGTTTTTCTGACACCCTCAGACAACTCCTTTCTCTTCACCATTTTTACAGATGACCAGGGAAGCAGAACTTAATGTTTTATCACTTTAAAATGGATAATTGGTTCATTTATACCATGTGGGCACCTACAACCTCTCAGGGGAGTTGAATTACACTGCAAATGAGAATCTATTTCCTTCAGCAAAATTGATTTGAATTGTTCTAAAGGGTGGCAATAATCATTGTCATGGCCACTTTTCAATTTTGAAACCATAAAAGATTGTTTGATCATGTGCTGTTGTAAATAAATAGATGAATGTGTGAAGACCAAAAGGTGTTTCAATTTTTTATTATTTCAAAAGATATTGTACATTAGCCAATAATCTTGGCCAGAACTGTAGGACCACGTGGAGAACACAGATCGATAAAACCTCAAGCCACGTTAGGATTTATCAGCCAAATGTCAGACAAATATTTTTTTTCACCAATTCTTGTTGAGACACAAATAGCAGAATCAAATCCCCTCTGGGATTTTATGATGCTCAGTGATGTTATATTTACAAATCAAGTGGCTACATGATTGTGAATTTGGATACTGAATGCATACGGATGTACTTTGCCTTTTTGTATTTCTTTCTGTTTTGATGTCACATACTCACTCACGCATTCTGCATACAGCCACACACACACACACATACATAGAGATATGTCTTTGAGTGCCAGCAGAGCATGGGCCTGCCTCGCTGGGTCCTTTCCCCAGAGATGAGTCTTGGACTTGAGCTGACTGTTAAATAACAAGCAGTACTGTACATCACTGCATAGGAACAAAGCAATGCACAAAGCTTCCTATCTCCTGACCTGAAGTCTCGTGTGTGCGTGTGCGCGTGCACGTGGAGTGCAGGCATCGGTGCGTGTGTCCATGTCTGTGTGATTTTCATGAGGGTGTGTATTCCATTGTGTATATGTTTATGTGAGGAGAGAGCGCCTGCAGGGTTGTCAATGGAGGTTTAAGATATTCAGCTTGCTGTCAGTACCGACACATTTCTCCCTCTGCACCGCTGCACAGATATGCAAATCCATCCTCCTCAGAATGCAGAGCACCAGATCAGCTTCAATTTATTCCACTCCGCTCTCTCCCACTCTCTGCTCTTTCTCTCTCTCTCTCTCTCTCTCTCTCTCTCTCTCCGCTCTCTCTCTGTCTTTGGTTCTCTGTTTGGTCTAAGCTGCTCTGTTCATGGCTTATGCCCCCGATGAGGAAATAGGAGGGTGGTGAGAGGATTTCTACCGAGCGGCTTCAAGTCTAGGCATAGAGCAGAGAGGTGGTTCAGTCTTTCAATCTAGTACAAGGTACGAAAGGTGCCAGGTGCTTGTGTACGTGCATGCGTGCACATACACCACTGTGTGTGTGTGTGTGTGTGTGTGTGTGTGTGTGTGTTTGTGTCGGTGTGCGTACGCTGCCACTGTTCCATTGTTGTGGATTGTTTGTATTGTGCGCACGCAACAATACACCTCTCCCCACCCTCTTGTTAATTACCAGTGATAGAACAGTGACAGGCTACATTGCTAGTGGTGAAACACAATTAGTCAGTCGCCAAGCCGCTCTCAAAAAGGCTATCTCACCAACACACAGTGTCATCAGTAATCTAGTCTCAGCATAATCTAAATGCCAATGTCTATCCCCTGTGATCCATCCTCAGCCCACACTACATTTACATTCTAATTAGATGTGGCCACGGCTGCTTTATAAGGACCCTTTTTAATAACACGGCTTTATTCACCTTTTCAGAGTCCCATCGCGGCTGTAAAAAAAGTGGGCTACGCTTTATGATATTTTGTCCCTTTGACATTGTAGCTACTGAGGATTTAAGTAGCTTTTTAAAGCCCTTAGCACCCGATTGTGTGTAGCCTAACAAGAGGTTTTCTCGCTTCTAGAGGATGAAATACACATGGAATTATGAGAAACTGAGCAGTGCTGTCAAAGCAGGACTAAATCGCCAACTCTATATAGTTCAGATATATAGAGTTTTTTCTGTAATTAAGCGTAAAGGAGATGTAATTGTAGTCTTAGTTGGATTGTTTTGAACCTTGGTATGAATAAAGACGTCTTAGTATTATTTTTGTCACAACTGTGGTCCTGTTTCATTCTGTTGGTTTAACAATATTATCTCTATATAATTAGCAGCTCTTTTAATGATGCTGTTATAAGTCTATATATAAGTCTGTATAGGTCTTCTCCTTTTCTTATTTTCAATGAGTTGACAACTGTTCAAATAACATGTAGTTACAGGTCTTTAAGGTTTTGACTAGCTGCCTGTATTGGGATTTTAGTGACATCACTTTGCTCTAACTAGAGGATGTGAAAGAAGCTAATGTGAAAGGAATACAACATCTTGTGGATGACTGCCTTCATTTGCACTTCTACGAGCACTCCCTCAACGGTGGCGAGGAATCTGATTGGGATCCCAGGGTTTCTTAGCACCAGCATTTTCACTTTAAACTGACAACCACTTATTTTACCAGCTGGGATGACAACTGTTGCTGGCAAAATACTCAGCTATCGACACACTTAAAATGAATATTTAACTTGTGTTTATATCTCGAGCTGTAGTTTTTGTTCATTGTGCATTGTAGTCTATATCTCAGCTTTTTGATGCTCAGTGTGTTCATAATGATTCGAATGAGAAATGCAATTGATTACCTTTAGAAATGTAAGTTTGTATTTAAAGTAAGCTATTTTACACTGGCTTCCAGTTCTTTCTCATGTTACATGTCATTTAACTCCCTATATACAGAAGCAGTCTTAGATCTTCAGATTAAGCTCATTTGACCATTGTGAAGTCTAGATTGAAGGCATAAACTAAATAAGCATTTGCATTCAGGTCCCCTTACCTTTTGGAGCAAACTTTTGTAAACTTGTGCTTAACTCGTTATTTCTCTCATTGTGCTTTAATGGTTTTGTTAATTTCTTTATTTGGAGGCGAAAATGGTTTCTCAATTCTGCTGAGGGGACCTTAACGAGCTATGGGCATTAATGGGGCCAACAATTCAAGTCATCCTTATATTACGGCTGAGTGTCAACACGTTTGTTTTTTTATTTTGCAGCATTTTGTATTGTGTTGTATATATTTGGTTGGTTTCAAATTATATCCATAGCTATTGGCATCATTATTAAGGAATGCTGCATTCTGCAATGTTTGCATTAGGTTGGCTTTCATATCTTAAATGTTTTAAAGCATTTAAGATAGCACTTGTCTTTCTTTAAGCTGTTGTTGTATTACACTATTTGAAAATCTTGGAAACGTGGAAATATTAAGAAAAATCTGAATTGGAATTGGAAAGATTAAATCCTATCCATTCTTATCCCTAGTGGAGGGTAAAGCTAGAATAGTGGATAATAGGGGTAGTCTGTGGTTAGATCCAGTGAGTGAATCAGGAATGTTAAGCAGAATGGAATGCGTTTCATTTAAATAGGGCAGAAATTACTTTTTTTATAAAACAGGTAGGTCTGATCCTACCCTCTGATTGGTCGATAGCCGTGGGTTTATATAACCCATATACCACGGCTAGCTTATGGCAACACATAAGGGTTCTATGTGGGAATGCTATATAGCACCATAGAGTTCAGAGAATTAGTGTCCTTGCACATGATGTTATATTGTTACACTTGAACAATAAATTATTATATATATGGTTTATTGTTGTTTTCAATTGTTTTGCTGATGTCGTCTCCAGCTTTGTTTCTCCTACAAACATAAAATTAAGTGAAGAAAAAAGTAAAGTAAACGGTCGGTAATTTCTTTGCCACACGCATTACAGAATACATCATTCCTATGTCTGCAAAATTCTGCAGCTGATATGTGGAAATTGATCTCGGTATGTGAAGTTTTTCAGATTATGTTGTATAGATACTGTTGAGCTCTCAGTAACACGCTGTTCTGCAGCAGCCACTAGCTCACTGTAAGAGCCTGTAAGGGAGTGATTGATAAGCAGTGAGGCGCTGGCCCCCTTTGCAAGAATTACTCATAGCCACAGGGGGAATCTGCTCTCTCTGCTGGGGCATATTAGTATGGGCGACTCCCAGTAACTGATAGACTTTTTCACTCAGTCGGTCGTTGCGAGTTCCCCAGTCACTGTGCTTGACAGAGGGATAAAAGTATCTTGTTTCTCTTAAACTGGTGGTTTGGTTTGACTACTGGCACTCTTCAAAAAGAAAGGTCAGGCAACGATAGAGCTGTGGAAGAAAAAATAGGACATGTAACACATGGCTTCCAGAAGGAAGATCCATCTGCTCATTCATTCGCATTCAACAGGAATTGGTTTATGGGCATATTTCTATTGTTGTGTGTTGTGGCACAGAGGCTGTCTAGTTACTTAGAAAAGAATAGGCTAATTGACACTTCGGTGCAAAAGGCTGGAATCCCAGGCTTCTCCGGGTGCTTAGAGCACACCAGCATGATTTGGCACCAAATCCAGTCAGCTAAGCGTGAGAACCTGCATGAGACCTGCATGTAGTATTTTTGGATCTGGCAAATGCTTTCGGGTCAGTACCGCATAGTCTGCTGTGGGAGGCTTTTGATTTCTTTAGAGTGCCGGCTAGTATTAAGAGGTTAGTTAAAGCTTACTTCTTAGACATTCAACTCTGTTTTACCACACTACACACTACACTACAGCTTGGCAGCAGCTGGAGATAGGCAATATGGCAGGGTGTACAATTTCCCCTTTAGCTTTCACCATGGCAATAGAGGTCATTATTAGAGCTTCAAAATGGGTAGTGGGTAGGGAAAGGCTGCAGGGAGGGCTGCGCTCAGAGCCGTTTCTTGCTATATGCAGACAATGCGGTTGCATAAGGCCCACCAAGCTGCCATGTTAGCATTTTTTTTTTTTTTTAGAAAATAAAGTGACCAATCTCTCTTGGTAGCCAAGCACTCTCCTGCGTTGAGTGAAAGCACCTATATGCTGAAAAAAAA
>CABFOQ010052937.1:41751-56376 GCA_900660455.1 Gephyroberyx darwinii
CCCCCACCCTGCGCTTACTTGCATTCCCTCTATCTCCCTCTGCTCCTCAGCACCTACTCTGAAATGCAACAGCTCAGCAGCTCCAGAGCCATTAACAGAAGTCGCTTTCACACATGGAATATGTAACATTGCCGGATTAACTTTCCTGGCAAACACAGTGGGTTTGACTTGTTCACGCAACCGGCGACTGCTCCCCCAGACAGGCTGTTAAAGTTGAAAATAGGACCCACTTATGTTGTTGCAACTTTTGTTGTGGTGGTGATGTATTTTTAGAAGAATTGCTCTAAGGTAAAACATTTCACTTTGTCCCCTGTGCATTAAGGAGGCCAGTTGTTTTTTTCAGATCCATGCATCTTTAACTGTCCTTGATTTTGAAAAATATCTCCTTATGCTCAGCTGGTTAGGGATGTTTTCAGTCTGTGTTTTTGGAAAGCAAGCGCTTAATTTGTGGGTGCTCGATTTCTGTGTGTAATGATGATGAGTTTGTTCTCATATGTGCCGATACGCAGCACAATATTTCACAGAAATGCCATTATGTCTCGACATGGAAAATTGCCAGAGCTGATTTTCCAGAGTTTTAGCTCCAGCTCTCTTTCACACGACACCCAAATGGATAGCAAGCAAGAGTGAACTAAACTAGTTACAGCAAGCATTAGCACGCTTCCCAGAAACAGTCTGCTTATGCTGGCACAACACACCTCTGACTTAGGCTCTCTGGAACTGCCATGTCTCTATTTTATGGCATAGTTATTAAATATAATATTTATTTTCCTCTAAAATACACAGTAGAGTAGTACTGCTCTTAGTGCTCTTAGACCTTCTCTGGTGAATGAAAAAATAAAAATATAAACCGAAAATGTATTTCCGTTATAGAGGATTTATCATTAAAGTAATCTCTTGGATAACCATTTGGCAGCAGTCACCCAAAAAAAATTCCAGAGGCGCTTCCCAACCCTATGCAGAACTTGCTCCAAGCATAACAGACAGACACTGACAGCCTTTCAGACAGACTTGGAAATGGTGAGCAAACAGCACTTCTCCTTAACACCTTGTTTACGCTGCTACTACCCACAGAGTTCAGCCATAATGTGACAACATGAAAAGAAAGCACAAGTGACAACCACCACCCCTGCCTGTCACACTTATATCATTTTTTCCCTACCTCAGCCAAGTGGAAAACAGCTAGCTAATGCCATGGTTTGACAAGCAGGAGGCTTGTGTTGGGGGCTCGGAGACACTAGATTATTATGTGCCAAGCAGTTAAGGACGGGGGTCAACACAGATTATCTAACCCAACAGGGGTTGTTCTGAACAGAAAACAACAAAGGAGTTGACTGTAGTGTGTGAATGAGCTTGGTAGGAAGCTAATGTCACAGGGAGTGGAGGTGAGGAAGGAGGCGGTTACAGTATGAGGCAATGGCTTTGAGGGTGTTTACACAAGCATAGCTACAAGCGTTAGGAGAAATAGCAACTACTCGATAAGATATTTACTTTCTGATTCTCAACTGTTGCCTACGTTCTAAAAAATCTCATCTGGGGTCCACATAAATTAGTGAGCACTGACGTGGCAATCCTTTCAACTGCATTGTGACTTGCATGGTAGGCGAGTGTGCTCATCGTCCAGTGCTTGCAGGTGCTGTTACTTGGTTCAGCAAAACAATCCTTGATGCTTGTAATTTTCTTTGCAGGCTAAGCAACATGCAACGTGCAACGTGCATGGAAATGTATTTTTATACACACGTTAATGTCAGTGGCGTACGCTCCCGAAGGATTGTAGAGGGTTATTAGTTACTCATAATTTTCTGATATGCAATATCATTTTACTGATTGCACATTTCACATTATTTTCTATTTTAAACGTAATTATTTTCACCTTGTTTTTCCCTTCATCATTTTCTGTTTCCTCAGCCCTGTGATAGATGTATAATTTTATCCATGCCATGCATTGACTTCTAGCCCAGAATATTTCAGGGCTAGTCGTTTGTTATCAAAAAAACATGTTATATTGTGTGCTTTTTTGCCCTGTGGCTTTTGAGTTTATCCTCATATCTGCGGTGCTTCTTGGCACTGTATATATCTGTAGGACCAGATTGAGATGTCTCCGTGTTCTGACAGCAAAGGCGGTAGTCTAATCTCTCCTAGCAGTGGAATAAACAGCCTCTATGGCCTTTTACCTCATCATCTCTCTCTGTCTCTGTCTGTCTCTCTCGGTGTCTCTCTTTCTCTCCCCTGTCTGCTGGGGCCGCCTCTAATCAGCAGGCCTTGAGCTCTCAGAAAGGTCACTCTGTCCCTTTGATGGTGTTTTGATTCATCCCTTCCTCCTCTCTCCCCTCCCCTTTCTCTCACAGGGAAACTGGAGAGTCAGTACCACCAGGGTGCCAAGAAGGGGCTGGTTCCATCAGCTGCAGAATGACGTCAGAGAAGAAGTGATGGAGGAAAAACAAAGATTGTGTGTGGCCACAGCTCATGAAGACACGGAAATGATCTTGTCAAAAAAATAAAAAAAATAAATAAATAATAAAAAATGGGCACTTTCTCCATTGGGTCATCCAACCATTCTTTTATCAGGAGTTACAGCTAACATCATGGACAAAACTGGGCTCACGTGCCTCCATGTTATTTAATCACGGGCAATTGACAGAGGGGATTTTACTCAACAGTGCACCATACATAACATCAGTCATTTAGCAGAATGTCTACTTTTGCACTGTCTGTACTCAAATGTTTAATGTTTTGCAAAAATTAAAAAAAACATCTTGCTTTGTTTAGTGGTTCTCTGATTCTGTTTTAATTCACCTCTCAGCTTTAATGAGACAGCAGAGGAAAGAGCGTTGGAGCTGCACTGTTACTCAAGAATCTATTGACCACAAGAGCAATGGCGTCCCTCTCCTGTCCTCATTATTTAAGCTACCATAGTTGTCAGAAACAGGCCTCTGAGATTCATGGAAGAATGGACTAAGCGTGATAGAGCGTCCTCATAGTGACAGCAGCATCTTTACCTCACTGGCGAAAAAAACAAAGGGGCCAAATCTGCACTGTGACTTCAGTCTGCCATAGAAGCCTCAGAGTAGAGCTTCTGAAATCATTTATTTTGTCAGCTTGAACTGCTGTAAAACTCAAGTACACACAAGTTTTCTGACGTCTTATTATTAAATGTCTTTCTTCAGGTTCAAGTACTGTTGTGACAGGTTTTGATTGATATTCTGCCAGTGCGGTGTAATTTTGTGCTTCAATGTTTTAACTGCTCTTGCACTGCTGTATGTTTGCTTCCTTCTAAATGTTTTGAGTGGTTCTTTTACTAAGCTATTTCTTGCCTGAGGGCGTATTCTGCCATGGTTTGAAAAGCGTTGCATGAATCACCAGCGCACACACCCATCCTGAGTTGTTCTGTTTTTGTGTATCCATGCCTAGCATTGTAATTCACTGTTGATTAGCTTAGAGTTACTCCTGTTTGAGTTGCAGATTAGCCACAGCCCTCTGCTCCACTCTATTCAGTATGAGACCACCTAATTGCACTAACCCTCCCAGTCATCTCAGCCACCCAGACAGGGTAAGAGGTCTCTTTTGTAAAGGTTCCCCATAGAAGGTGTTTTCCAGAGGGGCTGCTTAAGAATTTGCAAAATTCAGCCCCAGTGAATCAACGATGACAGATACTTACCCTGTGGGTGGCCTTTTCTTCTTTCCCCTAGATCAGGGCATTTCTCTGGATGATAACAGACATCCAGTTTCGCACAAATACAGGATCTGTGATGTTATCCCCAACAATTTAGCACATGCAGTTTTCACTAAGCCAGTTTAAACACCGTAAGATCATTTGCTGTCAGTTTTTCATGCACAGAAGATGGAGTGAAATACTACTTACAGTATGTGGGAGGAAAAAAGCTGTGTGTGTGATCTATTTAAATATTAAAACAGCTTTGTACTGTGCCATGCACCCTGAGCTACGGTGAACTTTCACAGATGGAACATGAGCAGTGGCTCATACTGTTTCGAATTCACGCCAATTTAGCTTCAGCAGTCTTCCCTTGCTTGACCACTCTGCCCGAGGCTGCTTCTGCTACTACTTCACACACACCACCCCACTGTTA
Organism: Gephyroberyx darwinii; assembly: GCA_900660455.1. NCBI lineage: Eukaryota > Metazoa > Chordata > Actinopteri > Trachichthyiformes > Trachichthyidae > Gephyroberyx > Gephyroberyx darwinii. The sequence continues at coordinate 45,840 of CABFOQ010052937.1, forward strand.
ATTATGCCAGTGAATAGGGAGAAAGGACAAACCACAGGACCTGGGGCAATGCAACAAGGAGGGTGTCATACAGTCTTGTGGGGGAATTAGCAACACATGATCACCACCTGCTTCAAGAGTACTCAGATTCCTATCATTCTAATCCAGCTAATCTGTGGGTTTAAATTAAATTAGAAAATTTTAAAAAATGAATGTGTTTATTCCTTATTTGCGCCAACAAAAGATGCCCGATTGAAATGAAACACAATTGACTCCGATCCAGCAGTATGTCCTGCTCCACCTGCTTGCCAAGTTTCCAGTTGTAGGAGCAGCAGGACCTTTGTATGCTTGCTGAGAGACTGATTGGAGCACAGGGTCCCCATCCCCCTACCCCCATAGGCAAGGAAGAGGAATTAGGCTTTGGAGAGGTGGTGGTGGCTGGGGAAACAATACAACCTGGGGAACGGCTTGTGGCTCATCCATCTCACTGTGTCACAAAACAGTGCTTCTCCTTTCAAAGAAAAGGATTCAGCCCAATGGTGCATGTACAAAGGAAGGAACGCAAGCAATATTTGGAAAAGGGGCTTGCAAGGGTAGGCTCATCAAAAACAATTTCCCAGTAGAATTCCGTGGATCGAAACCATCCTGATGTTACTAATTATTTCCAAGACACCACAACATCTGAGGACTTCCCACATACCTCATCCTTCTCACCAAGCCTACAGTAACAAATCTCTGCACTGGGTGAAACTGTAGATCCATTAGTAACAGACAGTGAGTTACTGTCTGTTCACTGTTTTATCCAGGCAGTCCAGGGAGGTCTAGTGCATGGAACACATCATTTCCTCATCACACCCATGGTTGCCTTTGTATCAGGCATGTTTTGAATTCCTTGATGTAAGAACTGGCCTTTATAGAGTTGTTAAGTAGAGCAGAATCCCCGTCTGCAGCCGTTGTCTCCCCCGCCTGCCTGTGTACAGTCTCCAGTGTGTCTCATGGCTCGTCGGCTCTGGTTAGTCCAGCGGTCTGAGGTGGGCCCCATCTGAGGGAGGGAAACACATGAACTTTTGAATGCCTGCATCCCTCAAGGCAAGTGGGTACGATGGAGAGGGAAAACAGATATCTGACGTGGTGTCGCTTCGTGAGGAACACAGCTGTAGCATGACCTGTTGGTCCTTGAGGGATGGGCAACATTAAATGAGGACAATCGATCTAAATCATATCTATCAAATTCTGTGGTCTGAGGAAATCTGTATGGTGGAAATATCCAGTCCACAAAAGACTGCTTGCTGCAGGAACACTGGAGTTTGAGGTCTCTAAAAATGAGCAGATGCTAGAATTCAATTTTAAGTGGACTTTACATTACAAATGGCTTTCGTTCACCGGCATTTCCAAAGATCCAGTGATAAGTCCTAAATGTATTCTGTGACCCTTTGACTTCACTCAATCAGATGGTACCTGTAACAACAGCAATCTGAAGGATGATATTTAAAATGATGCGGTTGTGGCCCCATTCATTTTCCAAAGCTCCAAACTATTATCAACTCGTGTGCCCTCGTGTCAGGGTATAATACTCCAGCAAGCTTCCCACCAGCACTTACTCTGTTTCTCTGTGCTTCTTAACACGCATCAAGCAGTACAAAAGACAATTCTGACGATAATGTAATGGAAGGGTGAATCTCTGAACATAGCGATTTGTCAAGCTTATAGTCTCTTGAATATGTAAAATTGTCCCTTCCAGGCTTCCGTTGCCAGAGGAGCAGAGACTGTAATAGATACATTTTATGATAATGGTGGATTAACTGTTAGCATATTGCAATATGATAAACAACAAATGCAAAACCATTTTTGCCACAGGCTCACAGAGTGTTTTTTTTTATTCTCTTGACCTTTTAAAATGTAATGATATGACAGATAGGCGGCAGTTGACATCATTGGTGCAATTTGGTAAGATATAACAAAAGAAAACTGGTTGGTAAAATCCCTTTCTATCTTTATACTGAAATTAGAGCCTTCTTACTAAATGCGTTACATTTCACAGCTGTCAGAGTATCTATAAGTAGCACATGCGAGTGCCTCATGACTGTAGTATCATTTCTATTTGGCTAATTGGGTCAAAACCTCACCACAGTTTGCCCCAAATAGGCTGTCCCATACAAATTTAGATGGAGTACAAAATGTTTTGCACATTACTTCCACAGTTGATCTCATCCTTCTCTTATTCACACAATATTCAGATGGATTTTTTGGCCTCATGGGCATCAGCAAAATGTACCTAATATTACATAAATTACAGTCACCACTGTTAATTCTGTTTTGTTTTGTTTTTTGTTGAAGGAAGATGATTTTGCCCTAAAAAGTGTGCTGTAGTTGCCCTTGCACTTAAGCAATAATGGTGGTTGAGCTTTGCTGGTGTTCGTATGACTAAAACTAGAGAATAAAACCATGCATTCCAGTTTCCCCTGATTCTTACACCAAAGAAACACAAAACATGTAACAATTCATCCAGACAGCCTAGACAACCATCTGAATGTTACTTAAAAAATGAAAGAAAAAAAAAAACACAGAATTATCCAGTAAGTAATGTGTCATATCAACCTGGAAAAGGAATATTCTGGAGTATCTCAATGGAAAGAAGTGTTAAACAAAATTCAGTTCTAATTTAATTGATGGAAAATGCAATTTGTAATCTATCACATTTTTGAAAAACAGTCACTTCTTATTTAAAAACTGTTGATTTGATCTGTTGAATCTGCTTCAATCAGTATTTGACATGTTGATTTACCATTGTATTAATAATTGCATTTTTATATCCCTCTCTGTTCTACTGTTTTTTTATTTATGTTACTGCAAATTATTCATGTATTTCAATGTTGTAGGTTGAAACAATCTTTAGATGAGCTTCAAGGCTTGACGATTTCTTTAATATAGTAATGGAAGATCACACACAAATCAAGCCAACCCTCTGTTGGCCGACTGATTAGCCCTTTTTCAGGGATGGAAAACACATGGTGTCGACACAGCTTGTTCATTTCAGGTTTTAGTTGGTGTGACGCTCAGTCAGAGTACTTGGTTTGGAGCCTCAGCCTTGAAGGGCAGTCATCAACAGAAATTTCTCCCCTCCGGTCCCCACTACCCACTGACTGTTATTTAGCTTTCCAATGGAGGCTGGCTGTTCCCTTGGGAAGGCATGAGTGTGCCTGCCAGCAGGAATGCATGGAGGCAATGGAGAAAGATGGAGGATGGTGACTAGCTGCTGCTTTCCCTCTGTGTGAAAATGAGTCCATTAATTCAGCCCCCTCCCCTCCCTCTCCCCCAGCCTTCCCTGTGCCTGTTGTCTCTGTTTGTTAGCGAGATGATTCCTTCTGTCATGTCAAAGGCAACATTATCATATTCTTGTTGCCTGGGAAACCAGCGCAGAGAGAGACAACGACTTAAAGCCTCCAAGGCGTTTGAAGCTGGTGAACATGAAAGGTTATCCGTGGTGCTGTGAGAAATGGAATCCTGACATATCTTTAAGGTTCTCCTTTCCAGATATTTTTTTCTCTTGCTGTTTTCTGAGAATTCCCCTTGGTTATTTGTTAACAGAATCACGTCTGGCCCGGACAGCTCAGTTGGTAGAGCATGAGACTCGCAGTCTCAGGGTCGTGGGTTCGATCCACATAATGTCAAGTACCTTGGGATAAGCGTCTGCTAAATGACTGTAATGTGTAATGTAATAATTCAATTTCCTGAAATGAGAAGAGGGTTTTGTTGTAAATAGGTATAACATCTCCAATTTGCCTGAAGACTGAAGATCAAGTTTTGACCTCAGCATTTTTTTCTTTTGTGTAGTCAGAGTATTAACACATAGTGCTGACATTCAATATGATACGCAAATACAACCAACTCTTGTTTAGAGATGAGATCCCTGACTATCCTGAAAAGATTTCCTCCAATGTATTGACTACTACAGTAACTGTCTAAACTAATAGCTTACACAATGTAATTCCTTCCACATGGGAAATTTCCCATTATTTTTAAATAGAGGCATGCTCTACTGTTTTGAAAACCACAATGGCAAATATCGCCATTGGAAGAAACTCTGTAATCGGTGATGCAGTTCATAATGTTATCATACTGCTTTTTAACTTACATTTTCCTAGACCTATAACTAGGGATGTAATGGAGCCTAAACCCACTTTATCATAGTTTATTCACATTTTTAGGGTGATATAAATCTTTATGACATACATTTAAAGTATTCTTCATAGTAGTAGTAGTCAAGTAGTATCAAACTGATAAAAGTTATCTGAAAACAATGCTTTTCTGAAAAAGTAATGTATTGTTTAAGTTTTAATTACTACTATATCACCGCCTATAACTCATTAATTGTATGTCAATCAGGCTAGCTGGCAGATAGTCCACTTAAAAAAAAAAATCACAGTCCATTTAGTATGGTGAATCCAGTTCCATATCTTTTACACGGACGCTGTGGAGTGTGACAGTTCAATCCGAGTGGAACGCCTGTCCTGGATTTCCTAACCGCTCCCGCTGCTGGTTGGTTACATTGTATCAGTCTCCACAAGAAGAACCACCACGGCGCTCATCCAGAAACGGCGAATACGAAGGAATTAACCTGGATGGAAAGCTATTCACTGTTGGATTAAATGCGAGAGGGTCGCAAGAGAAGATTAAACTTGTGTAGAATTTGAAACCGAACTGATAAAATGCCCCTCGAATCGGGTGTTTTCCATCTGGAACGGTATCTCGAAGTGTGATGGCAGAAGTCCAGTGAATCGCTGGCCTCCCCTCCTCTCTTGTGTTGGATGTCTTGGGGAGTGCGTTGCCACTGGTTTCTGGTGCTTCAGATTTTTTTAGAGGTTTTGTTGTAATTTAAGTGTATTACTTTGATTTCTTCTTTTTATGGAGTGTTCATCATCATGGACAGACCCGGGGTTGGAATAGGAGTGGCTAGCTAAGTCGGTAAGTTAGAAATTATTTTTCTTTTTTCTTATTGTTGATAGTGCTACAACTCGCTAGCCAGTTAGCTTTGCGTGCAAGGCAAGCTGGCTAGCTTTATACCCTACAGCCAACACAGCATGCAGCAGCAAGCAAGCTAGCCAAGCCTGGCTGCACTCAGAGCTCATTGTCTCATTTAGCTAGCTAGCGTAATCATGTTAGCTCACTATACCATGCTAAGTTAGCTACGTTAGCTAATGGCTGCTGGAAGTTTAACCAACGCCAGCGTTACCAAGTAGTAACTCGTTTCCACTCTACGCAAAACACGTGAACACAATACTACATTTTACTTCATTACAACATTAACTATTATATTTACAGTCAACTACCAGTGCGAGGAAAGTAACGTTGGTCATTTGAAGAAAACCACTTGCCTCCACCAATAAATCGTTTGTAAACGTTAGCCGACAAGATGATTTTATGAGGCAGCTTGGGTTAGCTAAAGTTAGAGCTGCAGTTTCTACCAGTGCTGTGCCAAAACCCCCGACGTAGTCAATCTGGCGCACTGTTAATCCTCTAGTACAGAGGTTCCCCGAAATGGGGAGTGGGTTCCAGGGGTCCCCAGAAAAAAATGAACAACAGCTTTATTTAAGTATTGTTTAATTGATGAAAAGTCAGCAGAATGAGAAAATGTATGAGTGACTGTTTTGACCCTGTGTTTCACCCTCCTCGCTGTTGTCACCCTATACTTACAGTTAGATAAATCTGCCATATCTAACAACAAAAATCTTCTCAGGTGGGACAAAATATTACCAAATGACAGTCTGTGGTCTAATGCATTTTTATTTGGGCATGACATGAAAAGGGTAACGTTAGGGAACAACTGCTGGAGAAGGAGGATTCTTATAGCTAACTTGTATCGTTTGGACTGTCCCATAGCAGTGAATCCAGTAATTTGATTTACTTCCACAAAAATAAGATTTTTACTAGTAACACCACTACAGGTTATAGACTATGGCTGCGTTCATACTGCAGGTAATTAGGCTCAATTCCAGATTGTGGGGAATATCCTAATTTTTATTTTAGGATTTTGCCTATATCTGATACCAATGTGTAAGACATTTCAAAAGACAGACAGACTGACAATAACAAAAAATGTCATATCTATCATTGTGCCCACCCTACTTTGGTCAAGCTAGCTAACATGCAAGGTGCTCAAAATGGCTCTTTATTTATTGGATTTTGATGTATTTGTGTGCAAATCGGTGACGTCTTCATCATCAGATGATACAGAAATAACTAACAGTTATGTTTATCCTGCGTAAAGTTTACCATGTCAAATTCAACAAATTAAAGACTAATAACACTGGTAAATCCGATCTAAACATTCAAATACAAGTAGAATGCCCGAGAATCACATTTAGTACCATATATCAATGTGGTCTGGATCGGATTTGAAAAAATGCGACTCCATGCCACTTTTTGCTGTTCACAATTGAGACACTTTCAGCTGCAGTATGAACGTAGCCTATGCCACATTAAACGTAAGCCAAATAGCTTACAATCCAATAACTGGGAGCGGTTTGACATAATTTCCTTTGTCAGTTCAGGTTGGTCGGGACTCAAATCACAAGGATAGATATGGTAAACTTTGTGTAACCAACAAACTGGCATGATTTGGCTCTTCATATTTATATTTGGCTTTTCATTATTGTTGCGAACTACCCAAACACCACAAAGTATCTAAGTTGAGAGCAGCCATAAGACCTGTTTTGAGGCAGCTCAGGCAAGTTCTGGTTGATGCAGTTAGCTGACTTGTACTCACTGTAAGCGACTCAGTTGGAATGGGTGGTTTGGATGAAACGGTGCAATCTGAGTCAGTAACTGGTTTGCTAACTGATTTACTCACAAACATAGTTTTTCAGTCAGTCACACAAATGCGGAATTCACCTGGTGAAGTAAGAGAACTTTGAATGTTAAAAAAACAAGTTTGAGAATTTGTGAGTTGGTGAGTGATCTCCAGTTCCTGGAGAGCCTTACACATTCTAGAGTAATGCTGTGGTTGATTTAAATTTCAAGTCTGTTAGGGCATTACTTACTTTGAGTCATTCATAAAGAATGACTCAAAGTAAGTATGCTCTTTTTACGTGGTGCAGAAGTTTTAGCGTAATACTCTTCATTGCATTCAAGGTACATGCAACATTTTGACGGGTCAGCTGCTCGGCCTACTGAGTTATCCAACAGCGTTGCTTAAGCCATGTCATGCAATCCGCATCAATGGTATAGTATAGTAGGAATACTAGACTGCACCATTAATCACCATTGTGCCAATATACCAAGCAATAAACATGACTAATGATTATGTATCAATCACTTCATACAGCCATTTCAGGTGTTCATTAATATGCAGGCTATGGCAGGCAGCATCATATAGACATTCAGGTTTACCGGCCAGTTAGCTAGCAGCAAATCTCTAGTTCACGTTAGTTTTCAAAAATGTTTTATAGGCATGGCATACTGTTGCAGCCATAAGTAGCCAGACCAGATAATGTCAGTAATGAATTCTAGTGAAATGCAGGAGATAATACCATTGGGATAAGTTTAAATTGTGGTTGAAGGATGCAATAAACATTAAGAGCTATAGGAACCCAAATCACTATTTGTGATCATTGGGGAACCGTAATGTAAAAAATAACCTGTTGTATATGTCGTTTTCGGGGTTTGGGACATTTCACAATTTTACTCAAATGGCCATAAAAAGCTTTTATGTTGTCCTAAGGACATTTGGAAGATCCGGGAAAATCCTGATAGGTTGTATTATAGCCCAATTTTTTAGTTGTACCTATTTTATTATTTCTGCAAACCTTTCACTTTAGGCAGTAGGAGTATTTTATCAAGTATCAAGTATTTCTTTTTTTAATTTTAAAAACTTTATATTGAGACCTTTTATAAGGAGCAAAGTCTTTGACTGCTAAGTGACTTTGATTAGACGTAGCACAAAATAGACCTACTACATCTTTATTAATGTTTTCTGTGCGCTGCAGTGGTTGGTATCATTGGCTTAATGCCACCAGTGTACTACTCAAAAAAAGGTTGGCAGATCTGAGGTGGCATACACAGGGACTACTTCTGCCCCAGAACACAAATAAAACGGAGCACAAATGACACTGCTTGACCGCAATGTCACATATTTGGGCCCAACACTGTATTTAGTGCAGAAGAAGAACGTGCATACCGGGATAAACTATTTAGCCTAATATTGCTAACAGCATACCTGCATTGCGTACCTCTTGAACGCTCTGTCTTTAGCTTAGGAATCCTTTCTTTCATGCCTTTTCTGCCATTTATTTATTCTTACAGTATGAAAAACAACTTCCACAGACTTGAAAATTGCCCGAGCTAGATAATCCATCACAGTAAACATGAAGCCTTAATATGATTTTGTCAGAGTTTCTGTTTCATCGTTATTTCATTGTGCCCTAGTTGAGTGTTTTCATATCAGCATACGCATTATGTTACGCTCTGCTTATTGTCAATCACCTGACACCCACAGGAAGAAATGGAAGTCTCCACCAGAGAATAATCCCTCAAAACACGTTGACATACAGACTTTATTGTCACATCCTTGTCTTCTTATTTAGGGTGTCTTAGCCGAGACAGCAGTTCACTTCAAGCTAGGTTTGACACCGTAAAGTTTGTATTTAAAAAATGTAAATAATGTTAAATGTTAAAAAAAAATCTAATTACACATGGCATACATTGGGGGAAGTGTAAACTAGACATAGACGGATGTAAATTGGCTTTTACTCTAATGGACACCTGTATTCTCTTTTTTTAATAACATTGAAGTTGCTGACATAAGCCATAGTTCAAATCGTAACATTAGCTGTCTACTGTCACTTGGTTAGGGTCCCATTTTTTCTGTCTCCGGTCACGTTGCGATACTACTATCCAGTCAAACCAAATTAATTTGGCAATTTGCAAATTTGAACAAAATTGAAATTGTGCATCCTGTAAATTAAATTCTGGTGTTTGGTGCTCCTACAATAATTGGTAGTAGTAGTAGTAGTAAGTAACTTCTTTTAGAGCAAACATGTTATTTGTTATATTCTAGCTAATCATAATGTCCACTTGACTTTGTCTACCTCAAAGCTGTTTTTTTTTTGTTTTTTTTAAATTGCTAAAATCACATCCCTTTCCTGAGGCTACCTCTCACAAGAAAGTGTTGTCCAGAAGTGCTGACTGTTTGCTAGATAGCTGATAACTGACTCCTTTCCATCCAGCTACTTTTTTTCATGGCAATTGTGTTTTTAATATGGGCAGTTCCCCACAAATTCAATCACCACATGAATATAGGGAGGTATTGGGAGCCTTGTAGTCACATACCAGAAAGATCTAGCTCTACACTTTGTTTTAATGTGCCAGTACAAATTAAAGGAGCTTTGCTCCTGTTGTCTCATCCTCACCCAGCTGTGTAAAATTGCCCAACATTTGGATATAAGGTGAACATGAGTGGAGTTCCACGAAAGGAAATGCACATTGCCCTATTTGCAGTTTGATTCGTTTTAACAGTTGGGATTTTCTCTGGTACCTGTGCTGTCAAGATGTGAATAGCGTAGAGGGTGGAGAGCATGGAATTGTCAACAACAATGATGGTAAAAGTGAAGTATTTTATTATGTTGTTGTTTGGCATCTTGTGTAAATAATTATTAATATATGTTTCTATTTTGCATATCCTGATACCCTGTATATCCAGAATATAAAATTGTAATTGTTTTATTGCACTGCCCATTTTTTCAATGAAAAAAAATCTGTGGGCCTACGTTTTTGCTGGTGCTCCTTAGTGTTTGAGGTTGGGAGCCCCAGTGCTGCCAAGTAAAATTACATTTAAGGCCCTGTGAGGCCATTGTGGCTTTCACAGTAACATTTTCATCACTGTTATTCATTCCTCAATCTTTCACTAGAAAGAAGTATGTCTTATAAAGGTGGCTCGCAAAACTGGACAGCGCTTTCAAAATGTAGGCCTATGTTAATGTGTGCTATGCTACGCTTTACTTCCATATTAGGGCGCACTCACATTAGACCATCTGAACCGCGCACGGGCGCGGTTCACTTAACTGTGCGCGGGCCCGGTTGAAGAGGTGCGCTCCGGCGCGGTTCACTTGCATTCGGGCTAGTGTGATCGCCAATCGTGCGGGGCACGAATCGCGGACATGTCAATGATGCGACTGTCCCATAAAATCGATGATTTATTGATGAACGTGAATTGTAGTCAGGAGTAAAGCCGCAAATTCCTCCGTCAACATCAGCTGCCTCCGTAAAAATCTTCTTATACGTGCAGCACGATTAACTGAAAATCGCTGCATTGCATAATCGATAAATATATACGCATGTGAGAGAGCCGTGAGTCACCGCACCCAAAGAGACTTCAAATAAGCCACAAAGTAAAATTATGAACTCCACTGTGCTGTGCAAAAGCACCTTTCTTCCACACAAAAAGTTGGATCGTGATGACGTAAACGCGCCCGGGCACGGAACATTTAAGCGCAGTGTGAGCGCAGGCCAGTGGGGGAGTGGTGAGGGGGGGGCAATCGTGCGCCGGCACGGTTGAAGCGAA
>CABFOQ010052938.1:4269-17274 GCA_900660455.1 Gephyroberyx darwinii
GGGGGGGGGCGAGAGACAACGAGATATGGAGACAAAAAGGCTACAAAGCACACTAAGACAAGGTCGACAGTACAAGATGAATTAATAATGACAAATGACAGATTGTGCGGGTGGATGCAAGGCAGTGAAGAGCTGTGAGAGAGAATGAGAGAGAGAGAGAAAGACAGAGAGAAAGTGGGAGAAACAGACAGAGCGAGAGAGAGGGGTCACATACAGGGAGGGCACGCTCTTGGAAATGGGATTTCAACAGGTCAGGTTGAGGCATCAACACCTGGTTAAAGTCTAGTAGTGTGAGCCTGCCTCAAGAAACACATTTATGTTCCATCTGTCGTCTATTGGGAACGTTCACTGAATCTCATTCACACCAGTACAACAGAATCAGAAGGGGGCAGAGAGCCAGGGGAGGGCGAGATGGGGATAAAAAATGGAAACAGATTCTGTGTCCAGACACGCATTGAGACATTGACGACCTAATGATAAGATGGTTATTTTTATGGACAAGACAGACAACTGAGATCAAAATATCCTACAGAAATTAAAACAGTAACCAAGGTACCACAGTTAGAGCAGACCCAAAGAACTCAAAGCCAATCAAACCTCAAATCAACAGTCTTGAATGTCAGTTTAGCTGGTACGCTAAATTTTCACTGAATTTTCAATAATGCTGTTACAGAAATAAGCACTGGTTTGGAGAATGAGACTCAGACAGGTGATTTGTTGCCCTTGACAGAAACATACTCAAGTCCCAACCCCAAGGTGAAGAAGAAAACGTTCTCATTAATGTTAATGCTGTGATCCAGATATGTCGGAGAGTTATGTCTGACTTCCTACCATGAAAAATGCAATGGAACGGTGCATCAAGTCACACTTCCACATTAATACATTGTAAAAGGTTAAACATAGAAATTTGAAATGTAAAGTTGCACATACAGTTGCTAACGTTCAATTCTAACTAGCTAGCTAACGTTGCCAAAAATCCTTGACATAATGTTAGCTTCGCATGGGGAAAGACCTGCCAGCCATACAAACATTAGCTTCTTGTTCTTGTTTCCACTGGAAGGCACGGATGTTGTATTACAACCTACCAGCTGTGAATTTCTGACTTCTGACTTTAAATGGAACACAATATAAGAAATGTCACCTACAGCTCAATCAGTCATCACCAGTTTTGACTTTCAATTAGTGAAAATGTGTACAACATAATACAAGTATTCTCAAAAATATATATTTCTGTCTCCGCTGTCAAGTAACTGCACAACCATACAAAGTGACTTGATTGAGGGTCACAAAATGCTGACTAGGAATTATGTTGCACAGTTGTGATGTCAAAAAGCCAAAACGATAGCTAACAAGCTAACGTAAACATCCGGTAACCCTCTGTGAGTGTGCAGCCAGTTTTGAACATGCCACATGCTGTGCACCTTTCTGCATTAAAAGAATGAAAATATCCAGCTACTCTTGGAGAAGACTTGATATGGAAAGGAATATATTTATTGTTGACTATGCATACAATCCTGTAACTGACAGATATTACAGCCAGAACGTATTGGTTTACAGCATTGGTTTACAAAATTAAAGCTTTGTCAATTATTTTCAAAGAGTAGCTGAATTATTTCATTCTTTTGATTCATTCTGATTCATACACCTTGGAGGAGCTATATGGTTGAGACAGATGTTTTGCACCTGTCTGCACTACAAATACACAAAACCTTTCTAAAATTATTTTCCAGTGTGAGAAAATATATACTTACATCACAGTATGTGACTGGTTTTGGTTAGCCGTAGTTAGCCAGTTAGCATTTTAGTGGTTTAAGGCAAAAAGTAACATCAAAATATTTGACTGCGGACAAAGATGTGTTTATTGTCAGAATATAGAAAAGTTATAACAGCTTCAACAGGGAGAGACAGAAATGTAACTAACATTAATGGGGAGTCTCCTTATATGGTGTCTGCCTACCCCTTGTTTCCGGTTGCATCCTCCCCCTCTATTATGGAAATATCAAAATTCAATGCAAACCATAGAGCTGTGCCAAAATATATTATATTGGTACAGTATTGGCACAATAGAGAGCGACCAGGAAGATGCACTGAGGTAACATCATCACCCATGATTCCCTGAGTAAGGTGAGAATGGAGGAGTAGCTGACAGTCACACCACAAAGAGCAGATCGCAAAACTCAGACTGGCTTAGACGGACCAGCCGGGAGCCGGCAGCCTATCAGACTGACCAGAGTGAGCGTGCTCAGTAAAACCCTCTCTGGCACAAGCTAGCAACATCTGGCATAAGAAGGATTAAGCAGAAAAAATTGGAACATAGGAACTGAATGAACAACGGAAGCAAAGATGGGATCGTGGCTCGCAAGAACAGAGAGGATGGGAGGAACAGAGAGGAAAGAAAAACAAGAGAAGCAAAGATGGATAGCTTGGGAGACGGAAACATGGAAGCCAGGAAGAACTACTCTACGGGAGTACAGAGAGGATATGAGATAGAGAGAATATCTGAATGTAGGAAATGTAGAGGCTGGCATCACCCCTTCTCTCTGTCTTGGTGACATTGTCCTTTCACCAGGACATTCACTGTGTCCACTCTGTGACCCCCTCACACATGGGCGCCAACACACCCACACACACACACACACACACACACACACACACACACACACACACACACACACTGTCCACTCAGCATTCTGAGCATCTCACAGAGGCACATGGCACAGGGGATCTGTTTCGTAACAGCAGAGCAAGCAAGCCCCTTTGTCTTCCTCTCTCTCTCTCTCACACACACACACACATGCACACACATACATACACACTCCAAGACATGTATGCACTGGCACATATGCACACATATAAATTCCTTACCGTCCGTGGATGGGGGCAGGTGTGTTCAAGCTCCTCCATTATTCCCAAAGACTCATGGGATACGGCTTTGGTCCCCCTGTATGTGACTCAGCATCAATGAGAAGATGCCTCTCTCCTCACTCTGTCTGTTTCCCCTCCCTCTAAACCCCCGCCCACTCTCCACTGTGCCTCTCTGTCTCTCCTCCCCTCTCCTCTCTCCTCCCTTTAGGAGACTGATCCCTTGTTCCAGAGAGAAGAGCAAGTGAAGGGCTCTCACTCTGCTTCTATTTCTGGATACCACAAACATGGAGTCTGTTCTCAATGTATTGGTGTTAATGGAAAAGCTGCGAGATATGGCCTTTTGTTGCAGATATCTTCTGTTAAAAACAGCTATGGTTAATTTGATTAAATGTGCTGTTAAGATAAAGATCCATGACATTCATATAATTAAAATTACAGTTTGCTACTCTCTATCGCCAATTGATAAAACACAACAGTGATTCAACCTGTAGAGGCTTTGCCACATCTGGCGCCATCATGGAGGTCCAGTGGAGAATTGGCTGGGTGCAAATAATTGCTAAAAATATGATTACTGGACAAGAAAAAGAGGTAGCTGAAAAAGATTAGGTGTGAGTGTAGGTCAATGCAGTAATGTTACAAGTAAACATGAATAGTTATGTGATAAGGTAGATTTGTTTCCAAATGTAGGTTACTGTGACTCAGTAAACTGTCTTGTCTTTAGCCAAACTGTTAGCTAGCTAACTAGCTAGCAGGCAAATCTAACAAGACAACACATGTTAAGGTTAACATGTGACTACTAACCACTACTAATGCTATCTTGTGCTAGACACAATAGCTAGTGCATCAAGTTGTAAACATGACAGTGATGGTTAGCTGACCAGACACTATAGTTAGCTAGCTAACAAGCTTACATTATCCAAACACAATCTTGATCAGATTTAGCAGTGGAGAAATGAGCCTTATCTTTTGAATTCTGTTGAGACGGCCAAGCTGTAACACGACACTGTTGCCAAGAGGTGTGGACCTCCACTAGGACCACCAGAAGGTATTTTACATCACCTGAAAACCCTCTATACCAGTCCATGAAAGCTTTGATTGCTCCGTTTGGTGTAATAAACATGGGGTAGTGGGTAAGTCTTTCCAGGGAAAAATCCTCAAGATGTGTTTGATGTTACCGGAGGCAGCAACAACACAATAAAAAAAAACACCACAACAATGGCCGCTTATCACCAAAGATGTCACCAAATCAAAAATAAAATAAATAAATGTAATATCCATGGCTAAAATGTATCATTTTGTCATCAGTCATTTTGAGAAAAACAACTTAGTTTGCATGCATGGCTATGCTCATGCAGTCTGCTAGAGGAAAAGCTGCAGCACAGTGCATGCAGCAGACCTTTACAGACCGGAAGGCGGGCCGGTCTTTTTTTAAACTACTGAGTGATTCATCTGTTCAATAGACCATCTTCGCTTGCTCGCAGCCCAGCAGCAAAGCACCGCAGATCCCTCGCCATGGCGACGGAGAAGAGGAGAGAGCTCCAAGAAGGGACCAATCAAAGAGCAGTTACAACAGTCTCACTTGTATACACGGTTAGGATTGGTCGAGCCGCCCATAGCGCCATCAGTGAGAGACGGCACTGAGCATCACTGTATGTTTAACGACTTGGTTTACAGTTCGTCCCTGTTTCTTTAACCCTGCGCGACATAATGGTCTTTTTGTAAAATTAGAAATTAGTTTTACTATGGCTGATTTACACCTACCCAGGGCTTTGAGACCGATGGGACCAGGGGGAAATCATTCTATAATGACGCCAAGCACTTTTTTTTTCTTCCAAAAGCTGATTTAGGGTTACATTTAAAAGTTCCCTACAGGGTCAACGATAAAAAGTGACATTATCTGTTATCACAATGAGGCGGGGATGGGCGACATTAAGTACAGTAGCATAGTAAATTTCTCTCCATCTGCCAAAATATCGCTTGTTTACAATGTTTCTTGCTGTATGCTACAATCTGGGTGTAATGACCTGGCAAATTAAACAGATGGCTGTGTTAGAATGTCCTAGTTGCATGTGAGAGAATATATAAGACTTTTTTGTTATGGCTGTATCTTTGGAGAAGATAATTAATTAAACAGTTCAGTGGTTAGTACATATAACAATAAAAGAGTATAGGCCTGTACATGAAAAGAACATTACTCAAGGCTTTCTTTACCATTTATGTTTTGGGTTTCTTTGGACAAACGACTTCCTATCATAATTTTGTCAAACAACAAAAATGTTTTGAAGGAGTGGTTGAGTCGATGGGTAGAAAACATGCAGTGGACCTTTATGAAAATAAAACTTCATGAGTGAGGGAGGATTGCTGACTTACCTTGCGTGGTCCCCTTCTGCAACAGTGAGACGCACCGGCTGTATAACAGGAGTGCGCTCTGGTGCATCGTTGTTTCACCATGGTTCCCAAAAATAAACAACCTTAAGTATGAGTGTATGTATCTGTCTGACACTTGCTTTACCTGTCTGGCGGTCAGTTTGCTATTCAGCCCAAGACAGGAGGCGAGACTTTCTGTATTTGGTCCCGCACAGCGTGCAAGTGCAGCAGAGCGACTAGGACCCGCCTGACCAGTCTGGCCCAGTAAGACCAGTGACATATCAGCTGCTCACCAGTGACGAGCTCTGACAGCGGAGAGTAAGCCTGCACAGGCAGTGGCCCATGTTGGCTATTAGGCTACCATTGGTAAACCCTAGTTCTATTATTCCAGAAACTACAAGTCTCTATATGAATATTATATAAATATTATAGTGATACAGGAAGAGATATAAGAGTATTATAGGAATTAAATTGCAGTGATTTTTCGTATAATATAAAAAGCCAAGGGTGTGGAGATGGTGGACAAAACAGCCTTTGTGTTTTTACATGTTAGACGGACTGTAGTGTCTGTGTGGCCCCATGAGACAGCTCGCCCCAGCGCGCTTTCAACCTCCAATCTGGGACAGGAATCTTTTGTCTACACTCAAAAGTCCCGCCAAGTCGCTATGGAAACAAGCTTCATTAGGATAAGCAGGCAACACTTCCAGTGCATCCCTGAATGCAGAAAAACAGGCAGACTTTGAAAAATCGGTGCTACTGACTTCTGGGTCTGGCAGGGGTGCGGATAACCATGAATGGCCTTCGGAAAAAGAAATACAGTTATCCTAAAGTCCTACAAGTATCTCAGCAAGTCCCTATAGGGATATAATTGTGATGCCTTGGGGGCTAAAATACCATTAAGTACAATAAACTATGAACTCACTATTTGGTACCACAGACGCACTTTAAGTCCCTATAGGAATATTATAGGAACGTTATAGTGATTTTCGTTAGGGGTATCTCCAATAGTCATGAATGATGATACTTTGTGTACGCCCTAATGTGCGTGCGTGTGCATGTGCGTATGTGAACAGCAATAACTGCTGCTTGTATAGTGCTATTTTTTGTAATGATAAATATATCACACACAAGACGACAGCCACATACACAGTAATCATACTTTTGTATAGAGTTGCAGTAGTAAAATACTTTCTAACATTACACAACACTGCCATCATGCGGACAGACAAGAACAGACAGGTGGGAAGTAGCGTCTCTGGTTTACCAAGAATCTTATTGGTTGACTGTACCGTGATGTCACTTCCTGCATATGACTTTCCCCGGGAAGGCGATTTGGCGCGGAATGTTCTGTTGTTGTGTTGACCTGCCACATTTAGGAGACAGGGCTGAACGTTGTCAATAACCTTACGATAAAGGAAAAGATAAAGTAATGTCTCCGGTAACAAACCCAGAGAGAGACACGGACAACCCGGACGGCGGTGAGTTTTGTTGCCCAGCTTGCTAGCTGGCCGTGTTCCACAGGGAAAGCTGAAGAGTTGGCTAACGCGTTAGCTTACGCTTAAATACAATATAATCACAGGTATAACGTTAGTTGTCTAATGTAGACTCTAGGTTTCAGCTAGCTAACGATTGGCTAAATTGGTGTATTGTAGATTAACGTTAGCCGTGAGAGAGCAGAACTGATACGATGTAACTTAAGCTATAGCTGTCAAATATCCGCCTGTCTTTGGCTTAGTGTTATGTTGAACATTTCAACGTTCTACTTTTCCCCTGTCCATCCATGAAGGAACGTTAATGCTCGTTTCCTTTACAGAAATATTAGAATTATTATCATTAAAAGCTCTGCTACTGTTAGCCCTGATACAGGACCCTTACAGGAGTCTTTCATCTTATGGCTGTTCATTTCTCCCTTGTAAACAGCCATATGATGAAAGACTCCCAAAGGATCCTGTATCAGGGCTAAGCTAATGTTAGCATGAAGAAATCAAACTGTCATGTCCGCACCTGCTGATGCATCATTATGTGACATTCTGCCCTCTTCCTCTCCTCAGGTGATGGTCCAGGTGACTCCTGTGGTCTGGCAATGTCTCGCTCTCGACGGGAGAAGAGGGAGAAGGTGGGGAGGAAGTCTGCACTGGAGCAACTCAGGAAAGCAAAAAGGGGGGAGAAGATCAAATATGAGGTGAGAGTGTGTGTGTCCATGTGTGTTGCTCATGCATGCATGTAGAAATGTGAGTATCCCATATTCTGTGTGCATTTGTATGTGTTTACATATTTTGTTAGAAGAAATTGTTGTAGAAACAGACAAAGCAGTTGTAAAAGTTATAAACCCACTTAAAAACAGCTGCCAAACATATATTGAATTTACCAGTGTACTATTTATGATTTGGAGAAATTTTCTGATAAGGGCAACTCTAACATGCCATATTTTTCAGCAGAGAATGGCACGTATCACGACTGTTGTTTACTTATCTGCCCATGTTTGTCCAAATAAGTGATGGTCAACTAATGTGTGTGCGTGTGTGTGCGCACGATTTCCAGGTGGAGGAGGTTACCAGCGTGTATGAGGAGGTGGATGAGGAGCAGTACTCGGAGATGGTACGAGAGAGACAGGACGATGACTGGATTATTGACGATGGTGAGTCTTGTATTGTCTTGTATCGAGTGGGAAACCATATTTATCAGCTAGTGGCCACAGTAGCTGGTGAATTAAAAAACTGAACCACATTTTCATTAATAGTCACAGGTCTATCTGGCCAAAGATGCTTATCTGTGTTGTGATGATCTCTTCTCTTCTCTTCTCTCTCAGATGGAACAGGGTATGTGGAAGATGGAAGAGAAATCTTTGACGAAGATTTGATTGATGACGTAGCAGAAAAAGGCAAAGGTAAACACCAATAGTGCATCAGACGACGGTATATGTACATTTTAAATGTGTACATGTGTATTTACTTCAGTGTTTGACCACGTATGTGTTTCACAACTTCTCTATGAATATTTTTTTGGGCGTGTGTGCAGGAAAAGCGGGTGCTAAAGGAGCAGAAGCTAAGAAAAATATGAAGAAAGCTGTTGTGGCCAAGCCCAACAGCATCAAGAACCTCTTCATGAACAGCAATGTCAAGAAACCGGCAGAGGTATGTGCTTGTGGGCATCTTTGACTTTGTGTTTGCTTGTATCACTCACCTCCACAAAAATGACCTGTGTGTGTCTGCAAGCAGTTATTCTGAACAACTCTTTGTGGTCACATGTTTACCATGTTTTTCTTGCTATTTTTATTCACCTGTTGACCATGCATGTGATTCTATCTCTTGCAGAAAGATGTGGATCTGTCCAAAGATGACTTACTAGGAGACATTTTGCAGGACCTGCACTCTGAGGTTGGTCCCGTACTGTCTGCAGGATGAGACAACATAATCATGGCTAGTCAAAGTTGGGTTACAACACGTGCTGTGTAGAGGTGGGGCTGAGTGGGGAAAAACACACTAGAGCCACACTTGTGCCCTACCACCTATTTTTAGATTGTTGAACCAAATCTCAACATAAATAATCATTCACTAAGCATTCAGTTAGCCGCACCCCACAATTAACCAAATAGTTCCTGTAAAGTTACATTTAACCCTGCATGTTTAACATGTGAATCCTAATGAACCAAATACAAAAGTGCAACAAAACTTTAAACTTTCCCACTATGGTTTGGACCAAAGACTAACTTTGGCTTTAACAGTATCATCTCCTGCATTTTCTTTCTAGTCGACCGTTCTACCTATAATTGCCCATACCTCACCTGACACGTTTCCTTCTGAAATCTTTGACTCTGTACTCTCTTAGAAGCCGTCCCTCCTGGCCCCTCCGCCAGTGGTCACGCTGAAGAAAAAGAGGTCCCTTGGATCACCCATGAACCCTTTCTCCATCAAACCACAGATGCCAAAGGTACCCCAACCCAGCAAATTTGCAATACTAAGAAAACAAGTAATACGGTTTTGTCTGCAATTTTTTTTTAGATCATAGCAATCCTCTACCATATTCATGAAAATGTCATGGAATCAAAACATATGGTGGGAACTCTTGGGTGATATGAGTTGTGAACTAAATATTTGTAAAATATGTCACTTCTCTGATGCCAGGAGTCGCCCTCAGCTGTGGGGTTAAAGGGCAAAGTGATCCGGCCGCCCTCTTCAGACCTGACCTCCAGGCCATCGGCCCGCCCCACACCTGCCCTTCCAGTGGAGAGGAAGAGAGTGAAAGTGGAGGAGCTGAACGAAGAGGAGGGTAAGGAAGACAGATGCCCATCTCTGACATTGTGCCTGCTATGACCAGTTATTCTCTCTCTCTGTTTTTCTCTGTCTCATACGTAAAACACTCACTTTGTCTCAGTTTTACCTTTCTCTCTTTCATTCACTTTTCCCTTTTTAACAACTAAAATACACTTAGAATGACTTACCCCTTACTGACTCTGAATGTGTTGTTCAGTGAATGATGCCCTGGCGTTTGATGGAGTGGACTTTGATGAGCCAATGGAGGTTGGGCTTGAAGAAGAGGAGAGGCCTCCAGTTAAAGATGAGGCTGAGCCAGAGCCTAAAGCAGCAGCTGTGGCCACAGTTAAAGTAGAGCCTAAGCCAGAACCTCAGGACCCTGTGCTCCTGTGAGTCATTCATCTGCTTATGTGTTTATTACTTTTATATCTTTTTAGGAATAAAGGGATTTTCCTGGGATAATCGTAGAACGCTACACACAGAATTAGTAGATGCTTTAGCCTGTGTGATGGGTGCGTCAATTGAATGATGTCCAATGAATGAAGATGTGTTTTAAAGGCAGATTCATGCCTCCCGTGATTTGCTTGGTTAAACTGTTAAGACTTATTTTTTCCTTCTTTGGGTTAAGTTGCAAGTGGTCGGCAAGGTGTGTGACACTTTTGTCCAATCTGTGGGATATGGGAACAGTTCCTGAATAGAAGGACCCTTCCTCCCTGCAGATGATTGGGCAGACTGACATAGATGTGAAGCATGGGTGTGATGTGACATGCAAAAAATGAGTGTCATGTTCAACGGGAGGACGTTGAACAAAAAGAGCAAAAAAAAAAGCTTGTACCACACAGAAAATGGCATATGAACCTGCCCAAACAGAAGAAGAAGAGATAATAGAAAAAATATGTATAACTTATCCCTTTCTCTCGAGAATGAGAGAGATTGTGTGCTTTAGCATCTTCCTCCCTCTGTCCTCTCCCAGGTCCAGCAGGATAGAAAGCTCATGGGGACAAGAGGAGGAGGGCGGAGTCAGCAACGTTCCAGCAGAGGTACAGGTTGACTCCAGCCAACTCCCATTGGTGGAGGGGCCAGACGGAGAGCAGGTTTTCCGTTTCTATTGGCTGGATGCCTTCGAGGACCAGTACAGTCAACCAGGTAAGACATATTCCCACCTATGAGATGAGGAGTGCAAAGTATAGAGGACACTACCCATGCAACTCAGTCGGGTACTAAAATTTCAAAATGTCACAACTGTGGCTTAGGTGTGGTGTACCTGTTCGGGAAGGTGTGGATTGAGTCCGCCAAGGCGTATGTCAGCTGCTGTGTGGCTGTCAAGAACATCGAGAGGACCATATACTTCCTGCCTCGTGAATTTGTGAGTTTCCTGCTCTCTGCCACATGACACAATGCCACTCTGATAGGACAGTTCATCAGTTGTCTGTTGGTGAGCGCCAAGCAGGTTGGAGATGATGGGAACAGCATCCTACTATGAGAAGGCTCAATAGGACAGTCAAAACCTTCTCTTGTTTTGGAGCTGGGAGATTTGTATTTGATGGTAGAGGATATTTTCTATTAGAAATTCCGCTATAATATGGAGTAGTGCAACATGAGGTTTTCAGTCAGACTGGTTTGTTCTCATCCATTTTCCATCATAAATTATTAATTGCGCTGCTACAATGTGCATTTTTATATTTACTGGATTTAAAACCAGAATCAAAATTCCTTTGGGGCATCTTTTCTAATTGTTTAGTTGTGTTTTGATTAACAGAAAGTGAACGTCAAGACTGGGGAGGTGTCCGACACGCCGGTGGGGATGATGGATGTCTACCAGGAGTTCAACGAGCTCTCAGAGAAGTTCAAGATCATGAAGTTCAAGTCCAAGGTCAGTGCTAACCCCGTTGATGGATTTCATCAAGCCCAGGTCTTTTGTATAACATGCCTGTAGCTTTCTGGAAAGTGGCAAGCCTGACATGTTGGTAAACGATGCTCTGTTTGCTCTCTGTAGAAAGTGGACAAGAACTATGCCTTTGAAATTCCTGATGTGCCCACTCAATGCGAATACCTGGAAGTCAGATATTCTGTGAGTACACACACACACACACACACACACACACACGGACCAGACTGACCTCTTTGAACGCGTCTCGGAGCTCTTTGACTCCGATCATGTCTGCGGTCTCTGCCAGCATCTTGGGTCCCATCAGCTCCACGAAGTCCTCAAAGTCCACTTTACCGCCACCTGCAGGACACACACGGTACACACATCATTTTCCATGAGTTCTGTTCTGTTCTTTTTTGTTCTATTCTGTTCTGTTTTGTTCTATTCTGTTCTATTCTGTTCTATTCTGTTCTATCCTGTTCTGTTCTGTTCTGATCCATAATCCCAGGTCATTCCCACTCACAGATCTGCTGGCTAAGTTCAATGAGCTCCATCTCGGTGGGCATGTAGCCCATGGTCCTCATACACTCTCCCAGGTCCTTATGGCTGATGTAGCCATTCTTGTTTTTATCAAACTCCACAAACGCCTCGCGAAGCTCTGCAAAAATGCACACAGACACACACATGGAAATAGTTAACCAGGAGTGGCTTTGTATTGTTTAGTTTGTTCTGGTGTTAGACGGTAACACAGTGAGGTGTGCTGTAGGGAAGTCATCTCACCGTCAATCTCCTCTGGTCTCAGCTCTCTGTCCTGTTGGAGGGAACAGTGGGACACATTAGCTTCTCTCCCCCTCTCACCCTCTCTCTCTTACAAGGCCTCACACACACACAAACATATTCACGCCTGTACTTATCACACGCACAAACACCCCTATCACAAAGCTCAGTTGGCATGCTTTATACACACACACTTAATCAGATTTACAACAAACAAATGAATTTGTATCCCAGCTGCAGCACCCATACAACCAGCCAAGCACACAGAACTTCAGGTACACAAATAGGATGTTGAATCACAGATGCCATGTAATGAGGGAACATTGTACAGCACAGAGATCATAATCAACTACAGACTTCTTGGGAACCAGAAGAAATGAAAGAGAATGAAGAATGAGTGGAAAACTGTTATTTTTCTGTTATATTTTTCACTGAGCCATAATTAGTTGTTTTGTCTTGCAAAGGGGTTTGAGATCAATAACTGGGACCCAATGAATGACAATCACAGTGTGGTTAGTTCAATATGATTCAATATTGAATATGATATGCATAGAGATGTTATTGATATCGATATTGATTCAATATTGTTAAGTTCAGTGTTAGACAGACCAATGCAAACACAGTGCATCTCCAGATCAAATGTCCAAATCTATATGGATTAAATTGCTTTCCGCAGTGTGGGCTGAAAATTCACCTAACATAAATCACCACGGTAACCAGATTATTTGTGGGCGGTTGCCGGGTAACAGCTGGAGATTAGGAGATTGGGGAGGTTTAGTTGGGAGTGAGACCCTTGGACACATGTCCATTGTTCATACACACACACACACACACACACACGGGCATACACATACCGATATTGGCTTACACATG
>CABFOQ010052940.1:3828-23898 GCA_900660455.1 Gephyroberyx darwinii
TACATGCTTGAATGTGCAATATTGCGAAACACTCCGGTACTGGAAGTCACGTGTTGTGCTGCTTTGGTTAATGCAAATACTAAAGTGTAGCTCAATGTAAACAAGCCTGTTCTGTAGAGGCACTGTAGAATATTATGTAAAGATATTCCCAGTAAGGAAATTAGATTGTTTGACAGCAGCCTCGCTGTTGTGAATGCTATCTGACTGATCAGTTATCTTGGGGAAAAAAGAAGAAGCTCTTACACTGTGTCTTTTCATTTTATGATTGTTGAAAGTAAAAAAAGATGGGTGTGTTTCCTGGGTTGTACGGTCACCTGTTTCAGTCAATGAAGCTGCATCATGTCCACGATGTTGGAGAGTGGTAACTAAAGATGCTGGTTATGGTGAGGAAAAGGATGAGTTTGAAGGAAAGACTATTCAAAAGGTAGCTGGGCCCTTTTTAAGGTGGTATGATGAAGAGGATGAAGGCATGACCGTAATATCAGTAGCTCACATTTCTACTGACTCGCTGTTTCTACTGACTCTACTTGCCTCTTCTCATCTGATCCTTCTCTTGACATGCTCTGTCCTTTTATCCTCTGCTTCGGAGCAATGAACAGATAAGAAAAGTGAGGCATCAAATCATGTGCGTGTTAAAGCTTTATGGAAAGTCATCATAAATCCTAAAAAATATCTCAAATTGTAAAGCAAAATCCATCATTAGCCCCGAAGCTTCACAGAACCTAACCATATTTAGACATGTACTGTGTGGTCTAAATTGATAAATTGATCAGTAAATATATCTATTAAAGAACTCTTGCTGTTTGCATCATCACCATTCAAAACTGTGTTTGCTTAGACTGCTTTGATATGAGTTTTGCCTTGAATTGAAAATTCTGTTTGGTAATTCCCAGATGACCATAGCCACCTAGCCAACTATTCCACCATGCCATTCAAAACAGGCACAGAATTCCCATAGTGAAGAATATGACAATTTTCCATGCAAAAAGATACGTACATATTATACTCACGCAAAGACTTATTGAAAGGCCTAGTTTACTCTTCCTAATTTCCATGTGGGGCTTTTTCAAGGTTATATGCTGAATGTCTTTAGATCAGGATTGTATGAAAAGGAAAATACCATTTCAGTTAAACAATCAAGTTGTGTTTATTCTGGTTTTTGCAGCTCGTTCTTAGTCAAAAGAATCGGAAAATAGGCCACCATTTGATAGTTATCAAATGACATTAGCAATCAAAAAGTCATGAGCAACCAAAACAAACACTAGCATACATATCACCTCACTGACATTGAACCCACCCACCCAGGAGGACCAAGGCCAATAAGGCCACGAAAATCCTTGTCCAGCTCGTTCTGGCCATGTCCCTGCTCAACCTCACTTTCCTGACCAACAACTGGGTGGCAAAGATGAAGAGCCACATTGGCTGCAGGATCATGGCTGCTGTCATGCACTACTCCATGTTGGCCACCTTCACTTGGTTTGCGGTGGAGGCCTTCCACCTCTGCCTGCAGGTCTACATGGCTGGCAAGATCAGGATCCATCGCTACATACTCAAAGTTTCCCTTTCCAGTTGGGGTGAGTTGGCACCGTTTTCCCTCCTTTTCGAGGGTAAGTGTATAGATTTATGTTTTTCTGCAGACTGCTTTACTCTTTGAGGTTTGAGATGTGTTTTCACAACTATTGTATAATTTGAGCATTGACCTCATGGGCTGGCACAGTTTACACACTTCAAGGTGGCTGCAAGATTTACCATATTAAACTGAAAGCTTTTAGGACGTTTTTAAATGCCAGTTAGATCCATTTTGCAATTGGAATAAATGTGAAAATGAAAGAAAAAACTAACCAATGAGAATATAGGTTTGTGTGATTGCACGAATTTCTCACCAAAAAACAGTAAACAAAGAAACTACATTTTTAAGCCCTCCGAAATTGAATTTAAGATGGAAAATGCTATACTAGATGCATTCTTCATTCTTCTCGAGTATACCTTGATTTAAGATATTTTAAGACTTTTTCAGGACACCCTACAGTTGACTAAAATGCACTGCAGCTTCAACAAAACACCTGCAGTTCAGTGGATAACCAGTTGTTTTCCCTCCCATCTCCATCTGCAGCACTACCAGGCGTAGTTGTGACCGTCCTTCTGATCCAGGACAAATATGGTGAACGCATCATCAACACCGACGTGACCATGTGAGTCCCAGCTGCATCTCGGCAAAGCCCTGCTTTCTATAGATTAAAATATTCCTACCAATTGTTTGTGTTATTTCCAAGAAATTTCAGCTTTGGGTTTGAGAAGCTCTAGCCCATGAAGCAGGTAAACTACACAAAACCTTTTGTTTGTGGCCGGCTGACACCTTTCCTCTCCAATACCAAGGTGCTGGATAACGGACAACAATGTCCACTACATCGTCAACATAGGCTACTACGCCCTGGTCTTCCTCTTCACCTTCACCACCTTCATCATCATACTGCGCTGGCTCTACCACCTGAAGGGAACAGCAGCAGGCACGGCCCAGCAGATGACAACCAGCAGAAGCATTTTCACCATCATGGGACTGTGTTGCCTGCTGGGCATCACGTGGAGTTTTGCCTTCTTCGCCTACGGTGTCCTGCAGGTGCCCTCCTACTACATCTTCAGCACCTTCAATTCTTTCCAAGGTATCCACATGCTACGACCGTATCCCCGCCCACCACATTTCTTCTCTAATAATTCCTAATTTGACAATCACAACTCGTGAGTGACCGTTTCTCCCCGCCCGCCAGGTTTCTTCCTGTTCCTCTACTACTACAACACCAGGCAGATGATTGGAGAAAACGATAAAAGCTCCAGCAGCAGCAGCAACTCGGGCACGATGAGAACCACTCTGGACAACGAGAACCCCTACAATCCAAAAGCCAAAAGCTAAAAGCTAACGCCTTGGCAGATGTGCACTGATAACTACTGTTAACTAACCAACAGATCGTGGTTGGCTTGACTCGTAGTCCAGTGTACTTTTACATACAGGAATAACATTGTGATGCTACATTAACCGGCATCTTTCTAGATATATTCCTAGATGCCGATAGATCTATTTTTTCAGAAATTGTCTGCACTGGTCAGTTAATTTTTTATTTACAAAACCATGTTTGGATTCATGTTACCTTGCAACAACTAACATACTAATAATCCTGTATGAATGTCCCAAGCGAGTCATTTCTACGGCAAAGTTTGCCGTTTTACATTTCAAATAAGAAAGCTGTTACTTTTGACAAAAGAAAATTCACAGATTTATTACTTTACCTTGTTAGCTTTGTTTTAATATTTATGATAGGTTTGCCTAAGGAAATTTTGGTTAGCACAACTTCCTGGATTAGGGAACATAGCAGTTAAACAGGGTGTATGTGTTTAAAATGCAATAGATAATGAAACGTAAGACTAATTTTGTGACAGAAATAAAATATTCAATATTGAAATAGAATATTGGTCTGAATCACGGGGCTGATTTTTCAATGGAAAAACAGCACTCTGAGAAACCACAACAAATTTAAGACCTCTACTACTGATTTGAAGACGTAAACTGCTTTATGCAACCATATTCAAGAGGTTTTTCAGGCCTTGACTATAAATGATATGATTTAAGACATTTTCAGGACTTGCAGACACCCTGTTAAACCTGAAAGTGTGTCTACTTGTCACAAGACACCTTATATAAATAAATGCCTGTGTTTGAATGTGACTGCACCTCTAGAAAACAGACATGGGTCTCAATTACATGAAATCACATAATTATCAAATACATCCAGTAAGTCCCACCAGAAATTTGTGTTCAGGCGTGCTTCCACTCTGTAAATAATAGTTATAAAAATTCTACGTTCAATTTTGATAACACGTTTCAAAAAATGATACACATTAATATATGCTGTTTATTTTTTTTTATTAATTACATTTGCATTTCACATTCTGAAAATATTTTACATTTATTCCAATAAGAGCGCCTCCGCTTCCTCGAGAGCCTTTTCCATTTCAGCTACCTCCAGGGAAAAGTTCTCCCTCTCCTGCACCAGATGTTGCCGTGCTTTAGTCAGGTCTTTCATTGTTGTTTGGATCGCCTAAAGCAGGGACATTCAAAACAAAAATGTTGGAATGTGTTTGCTTAAAGCCAAAATCAATGGTCAATAATAGTAATAGCATGGTATTGCAACTGCAAAAGTCCAAGCCATTGTACTAACCTCTAGTTGAGCGTGTTGCTTTGATGCAATATCACCAAAGGCCCTCAATTCATTTAGCAGGTCTGTGGAGACGCCCTGAAATTGAGAGCATGAAAGACATCTGCTTACTAGATGTCCAGTGTGCATATGATATATAAGCATAGTGTAAATTAGATGCATGATAAAATATAGGGAACATAATTTTGCTTTACTTTAATTATGTGGTTATGCGGGTTAGGACAAATAAATAATAAGTGCATGTCTGATTTTATTGCTCGTTTTTCCAGTTGTGTTATTTTTGTGTGTGAGCTTAATTTAAACATGCTTTGTGTCTTCATGTTTTAATAGAACATATGCGAGGACAAATAAAATGTGACTGTATATCTGAAGTCAAAGTAAATAAAATATGTACCACCACTTCTCTTCTTTGGTCTTCACTTTGCTGGGCAGCATCTCCAATACTTTCTCCTAAAACTAACCATCAAAGGGGTTGGAATTTAGCATTTTACTAAAGCAACAATTGACAAAAAAACGTTATCTTGTTTTGAGTGGTGGGGGTACATCGTCACCTGGGTCTATTTTTCGAGCGACCAGGAGAACGTGACAGTCCTTTAGGCGCTTCTGGACATCTGCATTCTCCTTTTCAAGGTCACTGGACTGCAGCTCCAGTTCAGCTACTCTTTGCTGCAATGCAATGACTTTGGTTTCACTCTGACAAGATGCAAATACACATCCTAACAGCATGAAAGCGTATGATAAGTTTATAAAAAAAATCCAGATCTGTGAAAAACAAGTGACGTGTAGGCTACGAGGAGTCTGGCTGATAGCTGATGCATGGGGAAAAAAATGACGTGTACGAAGACAGTGGTTCTTCATGCAGAATAAAGTTATGGTTGAGTCTCATTATGTACTCCGTCGAAATCGCATGTGTACCTGTGTCACTGTGAGGTTTTTCTGCAGTTCCTCGTTGGCAGCCACCAAGAGCTGATTTTGGTCCCTCAGCTCTGCCTGTTGCCCATACCTGGTGGAGATTCTATCAAAAGGTGCACATATTGAAAGCAAGGGTGAAGCCTAGCCTAGAGCAAGTTCAGGCCACAATGCAATGTGCATGACACACATTAAGACACAAATAAACGTTATGTAAGGAAAGCAAACCTCCAGTAAAATGTATGACTCACCCTTTGTGAACTTTAGCAGCGACATTCTTTCTGGAAGACAAAAAAGGTGGAATATTGTCAATATATTAAAGCAATATATTATATATAAATATATTACTACACAAACTGTTTGAAAGGTAGGTAACTGTTTGAAATTTTGGAAATTCTACAACTCCTATAAGGTGATGTCAGTAAACTGCACACAGCACGCTCATGTTTACCAACCCAGCAGATATGGTGAATCTACAGTGTCTCAATTAGTGGAGATGGGACGCTCTTCTCTTACAGCGCCTCTTTGTGATTTAGGCGATGGGAGACGATGGGTGTATTTTGGCATAAAAATCTTATATATATATATATATAAAATAAATCACACTGTGACTCAAGATATTCTTTGTTGACAAAGATACTGCTACCTACTTTTATACTTACAAGTATTTGGTTTTCTGTTCGACAACTGCGATATTGAGGGGGGCGAGGGCCAAAGAAGAGGCATTAAATTCAAAGGGCCTGTTACATCAAAATAAAAAATATGGCCAAGATAACAGTGTGATAATTTGTTACAAATGTCTCATCTATCTGGAATGTGTATTTGAAAAAAATACAACCAATGGAATAATATATTCATTCATAATACATACATTCAGTGCCGCAGATGGACATTTCACCCCTGCTCAGGTGGGTTTATGGGTTGCCTATCCTATAGTCTACCACAGACTCATTGATGTGGGGGGAAAAGTTAAATGAATACTATTGTTATTACCTTATGTTTTCTTTTTGAGGTTTGAGGATACCATCTGTTTTAGGGATGGCACTGGCAGTTGAGGATACAGTTGCTGTGTCTTTGGATTCTAATTTATTGGTTGTTTTCTTCATTTCGGCAGGTGGCAGCGCACCTGGAACAGACAGAAGATTAGGTTAATTGAACACCAGTTTTATTCGACATGATAAACAATGAAAGGCGCTTGGTCATTTGATGGTTAGGACTACGCCGTGCAAAAATAGATGAGTGATTTCATCTCACTTGACCCACCTCTAGGGATTTTTGAAGACATTTCTGCACCTGCAATGAATCCAAGTCAGGCAATGACAACTGTACCTGTACAGAAGGAATCTGATTAAGATAACTAGGCTCTCCGTGATGTGTTCATTACCCTGTGCTCGCTTACAGTATGACTATGAATAGGCCTGACAGTAAATGGATCAATCTCTATGAATTGCCAGGTGTTTTTGTGGACAGCTGACCCTAAGAAAATAATAATTCCCCCAGTGTTCCTTCGCCAAAATAGACTGTGGTGGACAGTGACAGTGTGAGCCATTTAGACGGTGAAATGTAATTGAAGTAAATTCTGCTTGGTGAATTATATATATGCCAAATGTACCAGAGGAACACAACGACTTCTATGTCCTAAGTGGTGTTTTACGAGCCATGTATGTTTGCTAATAAGCAGGGCGGCGTTAAAATGACCGATTTTGACGGTCACGTATCGGAGCTTGAAAGTTACCCAACCTACAGAACTCCACACAGTAGCATAACGTTACGTTACGCTATCTAGCTTCTATGTTAGCCGAAGAAGTTATATGTTCTCTGTAACTGAAATATTTGTGCTAATGTATGTTCCGCCATTCGTTATGGAAACACAATACAATCACACAATAATAACAATAATGCTAATCAGAGGGTTACCTTCACGACTACGTCTAGTTTGCAAAGCGGTTGAACGACAGACAAACAGAGCCAACCGCTCAAGAATTTGAAAAGGTCCCGCCCTGTTAGAGGGACTTCCGGTTTTCACTCGGTAGTTCCCGTATCAATAATTAGCAAATCACTATTCAGCATTTATGTCAGTCAAAATAATTGTATAAATTCATGAATTTACAAATTGTATGAGCAAAATTAATTTACTGAAACAGCCCGAAAAAACGCAGAAATCGAAAAAGTTGACAAAAACGTAGGCAATACTGCGCATGCGTGAAGGCGGAAAATTCAAAACTGACAACGTTTGCTTCTATCGACCTAGACAATGTATCGACGAAATAAAAGCAAGTATATTTAACATAAAATAAAGAAAAACCTGTCTATTTCAAAGCTCCAGAATTTGTAACAACTACGAGGTATGTGTTTCCTTTGGGTTTCGCTGTTTTTTGTTCACATTTTGACGTTAACGTTAGCTAACGTGGGCAACATATTCGTTAACTAAGGTTACTGTTGGTTAGTTTGGTAGCGAGGCAAAGCTAATGTAACCAAAGATTTAGCGATTTTCTATGCCTATCAAAAATCGCACATTGACTTCACTGTTATTATGAAAACAGATATATGCTTTTGCGGTTGAATTGGTATATGTTTGTTGATAAGTGCTTGTCGCGGTAAAAAATAATGCAACTGAGGTCAGACATAGGAAGAGGGCTGTAGTGGAGGGTAAACCCACCTAGTACTGGATTCGGACCTATCCCCTGTTTATTTGCGGAATTGTTTACAGGCTTTTAGACTGACATATATATTTGTGACATAAAGTACATTTCGCTGGTTTTCTGCATACTTTGATTGTTCGTGATAATTGTCAGCTTTTCCCACTTTCACACATGTACCAGAGAGTAATGCATTTGAGATTGTTTTGCAGCAAACTAAACATTGCAATGCAATGACCACAATTGAAAAATCCAGCAAGTAGTTATACATGCATAGCTGTGTCCTGCTATGACAGGACGATCACAGAATTATTTATGTGTTGAAAACCGTTCATTTTGTTCCTTTTATTTGAAAGAAATGTCAGAATCCTTAACCTTGACTGCAGATATATCCTTGTTGAGGGGAATGCACAATTAATAAAATTGCAGTGATTTGAGAAATGTATATATGATCTATAGCTTATTTTAAAAACTATATTTTACTAAATATACCTATGTCACAGATGCTATACTTTCCTGTAAGTGATATTGTTTTATTTCCACAGTTGAAGATGGAGCCACTTGATGCTGCCAAGAATGAGTGAGTAACATGGTTATTATTATTTTAGAGAAAGCAGTTGTCTGTTCCTGTGCCTAAAAATGTAGCTACTTTGTACCTAAGATGACCCTTGTCCTGTTCCTCTTGCATTTTAGATATGCTGCTTTCTTGTTTACCTCAAATGTTCTATTTTGAATCTTCTCATTTACATTATTTTGGATCAGATATGGTTTTTGTTGAGTACTGAATAGAAGCCCCCATTTGTTGAATTTGCCATTTGTGAGTAACAGTTGCGCCTAAAGCAATTAGTCACTTTGTGGCCAGAGCCTAGCAATAATAGACCAAAATGTTGTGTTCTCTGTTGTTGTTGAGGGCAGCCACCTGAATATAGTTCCATGTTCAAATCAAATCAGATTTATTCATAAAGTGCAAGCAAGAAAGGACACAAATACAATTTAAAAACAAGAGAAAACAAACAATACAGTGATGAATGGTACAGATATTGTGTGTTTGTGTATGTGTGTGTGTGTGTGTGTGTGTATGTATGTATGTGTGCCTGGCTGTGGACCTGTACATGTGCATAGTGAAAATGAATATGAGAGAGCTCTGGAAATGGCTAAAAATATATTAAAATGATTTCACCACATTGGCAGGACAAATTGTAATAATCAACACTAGAATGAAATGAAATGACATGTAGCTGTTGGGCTGTCTCTGCACTGGCGTTGAATATTATGTTTCATGTTGTATGTTGCAGTGAAAACATTGGATCGTCCAAGCGGCGCATTTCCTCGGTCAGTGTGTGTTAAATCGACAAAGTATTTCCATTTTCTCTCCGCTAATGAATAAACACATGACCACTGGAATATGCTATTCCTATTTTCAGATTTTAAAAGCACCACGGACATCCCTCAAATTTGCTGACCCAGAGCAACTGGAAACTCCGGTAAATGGATTGCTTGATTTGATATTTTGATTTAATTCCTCTGTCACTGCTGCTTGTATGGATTTTCCACTATAGTGTGCTTTAATCAGTTCAATCCAGCCTATCACATCATTCTGTATAAACCCAAATTGCAATTTAATATATTTCTGTGATCTTAGCATAGTTTATTTTTGTATATATATATAATTTTTATATACTTTTTTTTAACTTATAATGTTAATTATTATTTTCATTAAGGTGGAAGTCTGCAAACCAGTGGAAAAGAGGAATTCAAGAAGAGTCAGTTTTGCCCCCGCTAACGATGTTCTTCTGTTTTCAAAGTGAGACCCTAGAAAAATAGATTCATTTCAAAGTCTTCACAAAGATGTTGCTTGTTTAACTTTTTTTATCTCTACTTCATATTTACAGGGATGTGAAAAATGTCGCTCCTGCCCGAAGTCCTCTACAAGACTTGTCCACAACTAGTAAGTATGTTTTTGTGATTTTGGTGTATAGGCCCACTGCCTTTCTTTGCTGAAACAAGGACCTCTGTGGAGATTGTAGATTAGCCTATAGCCTTACATTAAAACAACGAGAATGAGTGGTAACTGACTGCATTGAAAAGAGTAACATGAGGTCTATGTTAATAGTGTTAGGTGTGTCTTGGTCTGAGCATGTACATTGTATGTCAGTAGCCACATGCAATCTACCTGCTCCTGCAAGCTCAGATCCTGTTCGACAACACAAGATAACACAATAATCTGGTGCCAATTTATTGATGAGCATTTGGCCCTGTTATTTCCATGGACAGTCAATGAATGTCTGTAGGATTCAGTCTGTTGCCAATCCTCAATGTATTTGTCCAGTTGCCCAACCCTCATGTGTAAGATCCAGCTTTCCTAATAATAATTATAATAATGATTAATCGAAATCAGACATTTCCTGATTACGTCAATCTCAAGTAATAGTTGTGTCTAATTAAAATAAGACAATGGTGGACTGGAAATCAGCTGTTGAACCAAAAAAAGTTGCATTTGAACATAAGATACTGATTATTTTAGTCATGAAAATAGTGATAAATGGCATAGAAAAGTCAAAACAGTTTTTTTAACAATAGTGTTCAAGGATATTGAGTTTATCCTATCATAACCTGTAGGATTCTCTGGTCTTGGTGTGTGAAATAAGAAGGTAGAATAGAGGCTGTAATGATTGACCAAAAGCAATTCTGGAAGTAGTAGTAGTCATAGTAGTTGAAGGGGATGGCTTGGAGTGTTTTAAGGTTAAATAAACCACACTGGTGCAGCTCTAAAATAAGTTGCCCTGCACATGATTATCTTTATATTTTAAACAGTTTTTAACATTTGTCCAACCTTTATTCCACAGCAGTGGTAAATGCTGAGAAGAGGTATGTTGACTTCCACCTACTCAACTATTTTAGATGATAATCATGGATTCATTGTCTGACCAAAACAGTCAAGTTTTATTCCCCAGTCTTCCATAGCAACAGTAATGTTACACCTTTCCTGTATGTTCTCTTACCTAAAGGGTCCAGGTTGGGGTCACTGAAGAAGGGATTCAACTAATCACTGGTAGATAGGCAAAATAACTTAATATGCTTTTTTCTACTTGCAACAATAATGACAATTGCATTGATAGTCACTGTTTGCATTTAAATGACCTCTTATTAAACTCCCATCGCTAATTTTAGGTATGGAAACCTTGTTGAATGCTCCCCTCCATGCCTCTCAACAAAGAAATAAGGTGAGCTTAGAAATTCACTTGCTTTGCTGTTTTGCTCATTTCACTATTTTTGGCTCAATAGGTTTGCAATTCATGAGGAAAAACTGATATTTGACAATTTCTAACTATGTTCTTGCAGAATTTTGAT
Organism: Gephyroberyx darwinii; assembly: GCA_900660455.1. NCBI lineage: Eukaryota > Metazoa > Chordata > Actinopteri > Trachichthyiformes > Trachichthyidae > Gephyroberyx > Gephyroberyx darwinii. Next base: position 14,936 of record CABFOQ010052940.1, read on the forward strand.
ATCAATGTACTGTAATGAGTTTGCACTGACTCATACTGAAGTGTTGCCAATTTTTTGGCATTTTTTGGTACTGCTCTCTAAAATAATGTTCCCCTCTACTTGCAGTGACGCTTTTTGTCCTGTAGGTGTTGCTGATAACCGCTGTATTCACTCAGGAATTTGTTTGACAGTTCGGTCCCAATTAAATGAATGAAATGAGTTCAATGAAATATTGATTTTTGCAGGAATTTCTAAGTCAAGGCGGTCAATAATTCTTGCTAAGGCGGCCTGCTTTGCCTAATAGTGGAGAAAAATTCTCTTTTTATGGTGGCCTACCACCACTGAATGAATGAAACCCTGTAGTAATGCTTATTAGGGATGTCCTCATGAAGTTAATTTTTAGTGTGCTTGCATTTACATTGAGTGACTTGTCTTCCTCAGGAGATTTTCACTTTCAACCATGATATTGAAGATGACTGCAGAGAGAAAACGGTGATGTTTACTGCAGATGATGCATCTATGGATGTGACCCACTGTCACACTATAATCATTGGCAATAATCCAGAATTGTATTCTTCGCCAGACCAACATTGTGACCTTTTACCTACTTGTGGAAACATGGATTTTACTTTCTCCATGGAGAGGAGAAAAGGTGAGACATCTGGTCCGCCTAGAAATATATCCTCAACTGTGCATAGTTTGGATCCAGAATTTGAAAACTTCCTTGCTAGTCTCTCTGAGCCAAGTGACCCGAGGGATGATCGTGTGATGACAAAAGTGGTGCGCAATGCTGAACCATCCTCTCAAGAAACTGTAGATGCAAATTGCTTCCTGGCCCAGCTTAAAACACAGAGAGCTAGTCTGGATAAGGAGAATCAGGCTCCAGTTTTTACACCAACTGTCATGGAAAAGCCACTGAACAAAACCTGGAAGATTGGAGAATCATCTAATAGAAGTGTAGTCTTTCCAGAAGATGATCTAAGCATGGATATGACTGAGGCTCATACAGGCCATATTGTGGGGAACACATGTTCTGATGAGCCTCTTAATTGTCTGTTTCCTACACCAGACCTGTACCCAGCCTCTGACCGTTTGAAGGCAACAGAGATAACTTTGCGACAGCAAAGTAGCAAAACACTGGGATGTACATCATCTAAACCTAATGGTGTCGAAAGTACAAAGAACCCAACAGCTGTCATTGATTCCAAGATAAGTGCCAGTGAATTGCCCTCTCTAAATAAAACAAGAAGCAAGTTGGACCTAAATTTGAATCAGGTGCCTCCCTTTACTGAAAAGGGCATAATCTCTCGCACTTCTTATGATACACATCGTATATTATGCCAGGAAGAGGATACAAGGTATAAAAGCTCTCCATGTAAATCTGATGACATGGACTTAACAAGAAATCAGACGGTTGCTATTGATGCTGAAAGCCTCTGCTCTGTCAATACTTTGCAGAAGAAAAAGCAAAATAGTTTGTCTTTCATAACAGCTTCAAGCAAAACCAGTAATGCCTTTGAATCTGATTTTGATGACATGGAGTTTACAAGTTGTCAAATGAGGGTCATTGAAGCAAAAAATCTTGATGCCATAATGGCATCAGTGAGTGTTGACACTGCAGGACCAGTCAGAATGTCCAAAGATGAAAATGGTATGGATAGAATGGTACACCAGGGAGAAGGTACAAAGGACAATAATTGTGAATTTGATGACATGGAAATAACAAGGAGCCAGACAGTTGCAATTGATGCCAAAAGCCTCCACACAGTCAATCCTTTGCAGAAGAAAAATCAAAAGAGTCTGGCCTTCATGACAACTTCCACTAAAGCCAGTAATACCGCAGAAGACGAGTGTGGCATGGACATGACTAAAGCTTTCACTGTATCTATTGATCATATTTCACAGTCAGATGGCTCAAGAATGTTAGACAAGCCATTGAACAGCCTCTTCCCCAAAACAGATCAAGAAGTGAAGATGTGGAGAGCAGAAGCTGATTTTGATGACATGGAGTTCACAAGGTGTCAAACTAGGGTCATTGAAGCAAAGAATCTAGATCTTGCAAAGCCATTATTGAGTTTTAACACTGGGGGACCAGTCAGTATACTGGAGTCAAATAAAAAACTTTCAGAAAGTGACAATGGTATGTGCATGATGGCACACCAGGGAGAAAGCACCAAGTACAATAATTGTGGCTCTGATGACATGGAAATAACAAGGAGCCAGACAGTTGCAATTGATGCCAAAAGTCTCCACACAGTCAACCCTTTGCAGAAGAAAAATCGAAAGAGTCTGGCCTTGATGACAACTTCCACTAAAGCCAGTACTACTGCAGAAGACGAGTGTGGCATGGACATGACTAAAGCTTTCACTGTATCTATTGATCATATTTCACAGTCAGATGGCTCAAGAATGTCAGGCAAGCCTTTGAACAGCCTCTTCTCCAAAACAGATCAAGAAGTGAAGATGTGGAGAGCAGAAGCTGATTCTGATGACATGGAGTTCACAAGGTGTCAAACTAGGGTCATTGAAGCAAAAAATCTAGATCTTGCAAAGCCATTATTGAGTTTTGGTACTGGGCGAGCAGTCAGTATACTGGATTCAAATAAAAAGCTTCTTTCAGAAGATGACAGTGGTATAGATAAGATGGCACGCCAGGGAGAAAGCACCAGGTACAATAATTGTGGCTCTGATGACATGGAAATAACAAGGAGCCAGACAGTTGCAATTGATGCCAAAAGCCTCCACACAGTCAATCCTTTGCAAAAGAAAAATCGAAAGAGTCTGGCCTTCATGACAACTTCCACTAAAGCCAGTAATACCGCAGAAGATGAGTGTGGCATGGACATGACTAAAGCTTTCACTGTATCTATTGATCATATTTCACAGTCAGATGGCTCAAGAATGTCAGACAAGCCTTTGAACAGCCTCTTCCCCAAAACAGATCCTGAAATGGGTACATTGAATAAAGCAGAAGCCGACCAGGTCTTCTACAAAGAAAGGGAAAGTCTGTCATCCCTAGATGGGAAAACTACAGATTTAAGAGAGATGATTCCTTACTCTGATCAAAGCCCACAAATGGATGTGAAATTTCACTTTGGGACCGAAGGCTTCAATAATAAGATGCCCATATCATCTGATTCTGATGAGTTAGATATGACAAGAACTCGGACTGTTGTATCAAGAGACGTCTACATTGCAGATGACACTTCAAAGAAAAATGGAAACCCGGACAACTTCCCACAGCCAGTTGTGCCATTTGAGGGCCTCTCAAAGGCATTACACAATCAAGCAAATGGTACAGAAGCACGTCTTATAGATTGCAGGCGTAACATTCCTGATGGGTCTACAGACCTACAAGACATGGAATTGAACAGAGTCAAAAGTATTCCAATGGAAACAAACCAAGGAAAGGCTAATATCTCATTGTCTACAAGTGTGTTGCCAGAAGATCATGAAATGATGGTCACCAAAGCCCACACAGTGAATATTGAACAATTGAAAGCACCTAGGAATGCACTGATATCCGTACCAGTTCCTGAATGTCCATTTGACAACCTGACAAACCATCCAGATTCTCTTGACTCAAAGGAAATGGAGAGCAGAAAAGACCCTGAAGTAAGACATGAAAATGGTTCTTCATCACAGGGTTTGGAAAGCTCACCCAATGTTAGTCCTGCAGTCCACAAAGTTGATAAGTTATCGTCAAGGAATGCTCAGACCAGACGAATGAGTTTAGTCGATCTCCAGTCAAAACTAAGGCGTCTCAGCCACATAATAAATGAAGATACTGACAACATGGACAGCTGCACTTCACCTTTGTCCCAAGTGGATAGAGCCTTGGACAAGAAATCGATCAAAACCAAATCTTTGCCTGTTGTGGAAAGTGAGCTTGAAATAGGATTGACGGACAAAGATGATGCACAATCTGAACATGTTACTCAAGGGGAACAACCCTATATAACTGCTCCTCTCAACTTGAAGACTAAATGCCTTACTTCAAGACTGTCATTGGGGGGCTTTATGCCCAAACTCCCGCAAAGAAGCAAGCCTGTTGAACCAAACAAGGTGGAATCCAGCCATGTGAATTCTGTGGGAGAACATATGAAAGCAAACACCATTGATGTCACACATCAACTGAGCAACAACATACTGATTGATCAAATTATTGAGGAAGTGCTTCCTAACATTAGCAGTGATGAAGATTCTTTGGAAACCCTGGACACACAGAGAATTGGTGAAAAAGAAAGTCCTCCCCAAAGGTTCGACATGGATGAGCCTTTGGAAGAAGATGTATTTGAAGAGTCCTTTCCCAGTGTTGTCCATGGCAAGAAGAGACCTTTACCTGTGGATTATCATGAAGATTATATGGAAGATGAAAAGAGAAGGAAACCATCCACTAACAGCATCATTGAAACGGTAGGTCAAATTAGAGTATAGTATATTCCAATTTTTAAAATGTATTTTCAGAGATTGTTACTTTATGTTTACACATTATCTCCCTGTTTTCTTGCCAGGGATTACCATCTCATGTTGTTCAGTGTGACAGTAACATTACTGCAACTTCAAGCATCATTACACAGACCATAGATCCCTCCAACACTAGCAACACAGCCAATATCAGATGTGAAGCAACATTTGAGTCCAGTAAGTTCTCATACTTTCAAAGTAGTTGGGTATCAGTAAGGTCCTGATTTGCAAATGTTTTTTCCTTGGATACTGGCCAATCTTCTGTTCAGGTTAGTTAAACGTCTTTTTTTTTTCAGCTTTCAAACAAAGCCTGTTGGAATCCCAGCTTCAAGACTGCACCAATGATATACAGAAGGTATGTCTTCTACCTTACCCTAAGATGAGCTTTATTATTTATTTTATTATTTCATGACACTTATTTCATTGCCTTTTATCTTTTGATTACAGAAACTTGATGATGACAGCATTACAGTGTTAGAGTTCTTTAAACTCTTCAGCTTCGACTTTGTCATCCATAATCCCCGGCAGAGTATCCTCCCTGGCAAAGTAGGTTCATCTTCATTACAGTCATTTATCAAACACTTTTATCCAAAGCGACTTGCAATGGTGATAGTTGACACTATGTGGGGATCGAACCCACAACCCTGAGACTGAGAGTCTCGTGCTCTACCGACTTAGCTGTCCGGGCTCATAAACATAATGATTAGGTAATAAAAAAAGTGTGGTAATCTGAATTCCTTTTTTTATAGCTTGCATCAAATGTGGATCGCAAACCAAAGGATTTACTGAAAGACAGGCATATCAACCATCCCAAACAGAGGGTGTATGAGGCAGACTACCAGAACCTCACAGAGAAGGTGGAGGGGTATGTACATGTTAGTTTTTAAAATACTTTCCAAATAATGAAAAAATATATATTTTCTATTTTCCCACACTAACCATAACATATAAACTTGTTATCCTTTGCAAAAGCATGCTAGTAAATTTCTAGGGCATTCATTTAGTGGAGAGAGAGAAGCGAGAATTGTGTTTTTTCCATCAGGCTAAACTAAATTATTTGTTTTCCTAAATAAATTGCTTTTCAGGCCTGCAAAAGTTATGGGATTTCATTGTGGGAACCCTGTGTGATGGTTTCCTGCTGTTTAGTCTGTCATTTTACCCCTCTTTTCTTGCCCAAACCCACACCTCGTGTGGAATAAACTTGCAAAGCAACAAAGATGGTGCTAGGTTTGTCCTTTATTTTTTTTCTCAGGTTGAAGGCCCGAATGAAGGATCGGGAGAAACTACTGAAGAGTGTCAATAGAGCTATTTGGGAAGAGATGAGAGGCTTTTCGGAGAAAGAGGTATCAAACACTTTGATTTTCTTGCTTTAAGTGACATTTTACCTTGGTACAACATTACCTCCCCCCAGAGGATGTGTTCAGCGCAGCAGACAGTGTGTGTGTGTTAGTGTGTGGTTCCAGAAGTAGCAATAACATGATTAGTTTCAATCAGATTTTACTTTTAATCCTCATTGTCTTCATTACCATCTACAGCTGAAATGTTTTGGAGCAAAATTAAAAGAAAGAAGTAACTTCTTCAGAAAGAGAAGCAAAGTTCAGTCACATGAAATAAAGGAAATCCTGTACTCAAATCTTCTGCAGGCCAATCTGGTAAGAGTCTTTTACACAGGAGACATCAAATTACAGTGGCGGGGGACATTGTTCTTTTAAGCATAGGATGTATTTGTGACATTTTCACTCTTCTCAGGAGGAACAGCAGAAGTTGAGAGGAAGGATTGAAGAGACTGATGAGATGCTGAAAAGCCTGGATGACTGTATTCATGAATTAGAAACTGGTATGTGACACTGGGAAAAGCCCGGCTGTTCCGTTTAGAGTGCAATGTAATGTGTGCTGTTTGTCTAAATATGAAATTAATAACACATCAGCTCCCCCCCCACACAGAACTCTCTGCAGTTGAAGGGAAAGGTTTAGAGGACAGTAAACCAACTTTGACATCAAGGCAACAAGGTAAATTTTGATACCACTGATGTCTTATGTATTAAATGTTTTTTAAGAATTAAAGTTCAAAGTTCATGAGTTATTTTTTACACAGGATTGGAAAAATTCACTAAGGTGTTGGCTGATAATGAAAGGTAAGTTAATAGTATCACCGGTCATAACTTCAAATACAATCCTGCAATGGAAAGTTTAACAGGAATGTATATTATTACCAAAGTCACCAAATGCAGATTTTTCTTTGTTACTTGCCACAGACAAATATGTGAACTGGAGATGAAGAAGAAGCACAATTTGGACAAATTGAACAGGCTCAGAAATAAGACTCTGGATCTGGAGAGCGACATCACCATACTGCATAGGTCAGTGTCTGGTTTTAATGGATTTTCATATCTCACATTATAGTTCTTTTTAAACATTTAGCAGAATTTGTGGCAACATTCCTCGGTACAGCCTTGCTTTATCCACTAAGATATCAAACTAAATGTCTTTTGTAATTCGCTCACTTCAGGGTGAATGAATGGAAGTTTGGGGAGCGGAGGGGCAACTGCACAGTCTACACCTTTCTCTATGAGTCCTTGCATCTAGAGTTGGTGTTTGAAAAATGTGACGGTAAGACTGTCTGCTGGTGACGATAACTGAGAAGTGTTTTTGCAAAGAATAATTTGCGTTGTCATTCAAGGTAAAGTTAAATCTAAATGACTTTGACTTTTTTTTCTGTTTTTAAGGAAATGATGCCGCTGATTCTGAGCGGAAAATATCAGACATCACTTTCAAATTTCAACTGGATGGTGAGAAGAAAACCACATGTACTATCATGCTCTGGGTGTCTTTCTGTCTCTGTGTGCTGGTGTGTGTGTGGTTAGAGATGCATTTTCATAACATGTAAATGTAATCCAGCCAAATCATACCTCAATGCTATCTGGATACACCTGCTAATGTCGCTATCTTTACTGTTATGCTATCGTACAAATGCACAAAACCTGAGCAGTGGGGACTGCCTCGTCTTGTTTGGAAACATAACCATATCGGAGCGTTTTGTTTTGTTTGTTTTAAACTAGGTGAAAAGTCAAAGTGCCATGCCCGCCTTGTTCACAAACTACTATCCCAGTATATCGAGGGAGAAACTGCTTGGATGGAGAAGTATCCAACGAGTAGCTACGTTCCTAATGTAAGTGTGAAGGGAGGTAGAGATAAGGAGGTGTTGCACAGTCCTGGGTGGGAGAGCTGCACCTTTGCAGCCACTTATTGTAGGTATATGGTTGGAAAGCAGCTCTTGGAACTAATGTGGGTTTGATAACCAATACTGATGTCAATATTTTTAGACTGAAGACGCCAATAGTCGAAATTTTGTGTTGATATACATGGACAGTGTCCCGGTGATATTCAATCTTTAAATTAAACCATTTTCATACCCCCAAAATTAGTATTATAAAATCAGTATTTACAAGTGTTTCCCCCAGAATTCTATTCCTGTCATTTAGACCTCATGTAACACTGAACCCAGGACTAATGACTAATAACCCATCCCATCTATTCAATGGTAGGGGAAACTCCAGAATACATTACTGCCATTGGATGAAGAATTCATGTACAAAAACATAATTGAGAAGTTAAATGAATAAATAAAACCTCCATCATATCAGAAGGTGGATGACTTGACTGGTCAATATTCAATATTTAATAAAATGCCAATAACGGCAAACAGATATGAATCTAACCCTAAAGTAGACTTTTGCTTTTTGGGGTTGATCTTGTCACTATCTGTTCCAGTGGGTCAAATTCTCTCCCTCCTGCATTCATACAGCATAATAGATCTACGTCCCTGTGTCAGAAATTATTTGTGTTCAATTAAGTCTTTAGTTTCTAACTTGTGTTTACATCACATCCTTTTGTACTAAGTTATAATTTCCAAATGATATCCAGTGATATAAAGAAATATTTTGTTTTGGTATAACATCGATAGTAATAACATTGGCTGTCCTGGTCATTAGTAGTGATGTAAATTGTTTCCCATACATATTGCATTCATGTACTATGTTTCCTGTTGTGTCTAGCTGCTCCATGACGTAGGTCTGGTGGTGAGTCGCTGTCGCCTGCTGGGAGAGGAGGTGCGCCTGCTGAAAATGTGGGGTGCTCTAAGGCTGGATATCCTGGACATCAACTGTTTGGATACGCAGTAAGTATTGTTCCCCACAAAATCTGGAGTTAGCCTGCTCACAACATTTAGTTCCTCTTAAAGGTGATCATACACAGCTCACTTTTTGAGTCAATGTATCACAATGTAAAATACTCTGGTAATAATAATAATAATAATAATAATACTACTTGGTCATTTGCTTTATTGGCTTGAGAATGAGGCTTTTCAGCCTTCGTAGCTGAAATGTCTTGTGGCGCTGGGCGCCGTCCTCCATTATTATTATTAATAATAATAATAATAATAATAATAATAATAATAATAATAATAATAGCTTTCATTTTTAGAGCGCCTTTCAGGGTACCCAAGGCACTTAACGGTC
>CABFOQ010052942.1:0-16373 GCA_900660455.1 Gephyroberyx darwinii
GAAGGGGTGAGTGAAAGGGGGAGGAAGGGGATCAATCCTTGTGAAGGAGCATCCTGACGTTGTCGAGATGGAAATCCGGAAGGGCTCAGGAATTGAGCGGTGAGAGAGCAGCGGCAAACACTGTTTTCCAAGAGATCATGTAGCAGGCAGCCTGGATAGAATAGCAGACTGCTCGCTTTGAAGGAGCAAGGGGAGGGAGATAGCAAGCAGTAGGGAGAGGGAGAGCAAGAAAGACGGAGCTTAACAGAAAGGGGAGGGTAGCTTAACAGAGGTAAATAGAAACAAGCAAGCCGGGAGTGATGAGAAGCCTGGGGCACAGACAAGGGTGAGGGGGGTTGAGGAGGGGACTCCGTCCGCCACGCTAACCCACGGTCGATCTGGCAGCAGTGACAGACAAAGACACGGGGGTCTCTGACACAAAAGGATACACGGAGGGGTGATTCAAGCATGACAAGTGACGTGTGAAATCGTTGCATCCCTCCATTAGTCCCAGGTTTCTGCGGGAAAGCCTGACTAAAACGAGAGAGAGAAAAGCCCACAGAACACCGCTGGAGTGTGTGGTAAGGTTCCCCCCCCCCCCTCACATTCCCTCTCTATCTCCCAGCACTCTGCAACATGCTGCGAGATCAGAGTAGAGCTCAATAACACGCTGTCCAGCTGGGTATCAAAGCTCTGTAGCTGCGGAGAGAGAATCCAAATGTCCAGACAGCAGCCATATGCATGCAGATTGTAGTCCTGAACTGCACACAGCCATGCCAATCCAGTGTCTGCCTCTGAATGTGCCACGGTTTATCGTACCCTCTCCCCTCTCCTCATTTTCATGGAGGCGTGCCTGAGCCATGTTGTCAACATGTGATGTCACTTCCTATAGTGTGAAGAAAGGAGGATCATTTACATCTGGAAAAATCTGAAATATAGCAGTCATATATTTATCATATATACATACCATACAATATAATACAATTGACAACTATTTAAATCAAATTATATTAAGGATGTTTTACATTCTCTTTGCCCTCCTTACAACTGTAATTCACATTTTCACCTGCCTTGTAATCCCCACATGACAATAACAAGACATTGCTTTGACAGTAAGCTTCGCTGGTTTGGTTACATCACAATTTTAGAGAATTGCAGGATTACACAACCTGCCCATGGGAGAATCTTCAATAGTTGTGTCTGCAAATAAAAAACTCACAACTGTGACCTTTTCAAAAACCGCAGTACGAACCTTCATACTTGCATTTCTTTTTTTCTACAAAGCCAGCATCAGCATCATAAATCAATTCTGTTGTACAATTATAACGGTGATGCCCGTTCATCCCCTGTCAGATTGAACAAAGAGCTTTTTTATGACCCATCCCATTTTTTATCACCACTATATTTCTGATAGTAAAACACAGGAGACCCATGATTCTTAAACTAGTGATGGAGGGAAGATGTTTAATTCAGAATGTAAATTGAATTTCCCAAATGGGATTTGTTGCAACAGGTAAATGCAATTAGACCAAGGTTGTTCCACAGGGACAATGAAGGAGGCATTTGGAGACAAGGGGACAATGACATTTCTAAGTGCTCTGTTTGGCGGGTAGAGAGTAGTGAGTAGTCCTGTCAGAGGCGCTGACGGCTTACTCGGCTTAGCGTCGTGGTGAGTGCTGATTTGTAAGTCACACAATAGAATATTCACTGTAAAAAATGTGTATGTTAATAGATTTACACACATTACTGAGTGCACACACACGTGCAATTACACAGACATGCACACATGCATACACACTGCATTGTATTTTGTTATTCAAGCAGTACCCTAATACCCAGGCGGTAGAAAACAGCATCTAACACTCCTCATCACAGGTAATCTAATATTTCCGGTGCTTGCTTCAGGCGTATGCTGAAGTGAGATGAGTCTGCTGTTACGCACACCAGTAATGTTGAATTAGCGCTACAGGGCGAGAGAGCAGCTTTTTCATCAAAACAACTAATGGAGATTTGATAAGAGAGCGCATGTACTGGGGAAAAAACGTCAAAAGCTAAGGCAACTTCAACTGTCTGCTACAAACAGATTTCAGCTTTAAGGTTGGCATTCCTTGTTGTGGTTTCACTGGTCTAGCCCATACCATGCCTAAATATTTACTGTGTTTGGGAAGGTTTGACGTGATCCAGCACAGAAGGAGAAAATGACAGCAGTCTTAATTGTTATGCCTTGTCTCTCTGTCAGACTGACACTGGTGCTGTAGTAGAGGCGATTCAGATGTGGTTTCTTTAGTGATTGGCAATGGTGCATTTTTTAGTGCCAACCTGATTGTAGACTAAGTCATATCTGTACTGACGTTTGACTTTATTTAGAGATTAGTGTATTTTTGAAATATGGGTTGAAAAGCTGAAAACAATGACATATTGGTTTGTCTACTTGCAATGAATAATTTACACTTCCAGATATGTGTGTCATGGAAATAGGTTTTAATGACCCTTGAATGAAATAAACAATATGTAGGTGGAAACCCTACATATTGTCTATTGGACTTGTTAGAGGCCTTAATCCTTTGTTGCAGTAACGTTAGATAAGTGGTAGTAGGTTAAGTTGTAGTAGTGAGCTATTATTGTATTTTATTTTTCAAGATGCTCATAGCTGGCCAGCATGTAACTTCTCTCGGAAGGCTCAGTAGGAAATCAAGCAGAACAACACACACATTTCCTCTGTCCTGTTTGTTTCAGCTGCTTAATTGCCAACCAGCTCTAGACACAATGGACTAGAGCAGAGACACTTAGTTCAAATGGAGGAGGTTTTCATATTGAAAGGATAATGGCCACTCTGTTGCTGAGGGTAGTCACACAGATGTTAAATCCCCAAATGTAAACCTCTGAGTCTCTTGGCAATTTTCCAATGTAAAACAGCCTTAAGATAGACCTATTTGTAAAGAGCCAGTAGACCTTTTGTCTGCTATCTAGTGTATCAGCCAGAGAAATACAGCCTATATTCACAAACCTTTAAATCTAGATACACTATATGGCCAAAAGTCAGTGGACACCCCTACTAATTATTGAGTTCAGGTGTTTCAGCCACCCTGTTTTTCAGGGTTTGGCCCCTTAGTTCCAGTGAAGGGTCATCTTAATGCTACAGGATACGAAGACATTTTAGCCAATTTGGCGCTTCCAACTTCATGGCAACGGTTTGGGGAAGGCCCTCTGCTGTTCCAGCATGACTGTGCCTGTGTGCACAAAGTGAGGTCCATAAAGACATGGTTAGACGAGTTTGGTGTGGAGGAACTCGATTGGCCTGCACAGAGCCCTGACCTCAACCCCATTGAACACCTTTGGGAGGAAGTAGAACACTGATTGCGAGCCAGGCCTTCTCGTCCAACATCACTGCCTGACCTCACTAATGACCTTTTGGCTGAATGGGCACAAATTCCCACAGACACACTCCAAAAACTTGTGGAAAGCCTTCCCCGAAGAGTGGCGGCTGTTACATGTCCATATTAATGCCCATGGTTTTAGAATGGGATGTCCAGCAAGCTCATATAGGTGTGATGGTCAGCTGTCCACTGACTTTTGGCCATACAGTGTATGTTGGAACGCTGGCTATGTTTGATCCGAGCATATTTATGAATGTGTTTTGCTTTGCGATTTTAGATTTTGTGAGCTTTCCCTCTTACTGCTATTTCAGGTCTGGCTTGTTAAATTGATTCAGCCATTCTCAGAGGGAAACACGCTGGCCATGTCATTCGGCCAGTCTGTTCAGCGGCCTTTTACCCTTGTCACTAGTTAACAGTCAGGTAAAGAGCCTGCCCTTCTGCCCTGCTGATCACTGATTGTGTACTGATATCCCAAACATGAGGCCTGATAGTATTTTGCCCTTTAACAGACAGGTGGCTCCCGCAAGGTCAAACCTAATGTGAGGCCATCATTTATAATTCATCGGGTGTTCCATGAAGAGATCAAATCCATCCTGCCTTTGATAAGGATTCAACCAAAGAAATCCATTCTAACTCCAGCAGATGGTCTAATCGCTATGACACAGCAAACTATTCTGCAACCTTTAATGGATCTAAAAATATCAACGTTGCAAGACTCCATTCTTCCTCTTATTCTCCAACTAAGTGACCAAACGTGTCCCAGTAGATGGGTCTCACACCAAAGTTCAGACAGCGAGTCTCATATCAGTAGATTGGGTTACTGTTTTGTCAGCAGACACGCTATAAGTAAATTTCAGAGCTGCACAGACAGCAGCTTGTGTACTGTAATTCATGCCCTCTAGAGGGCAAAGTCTCTTGGTCTCTTGTGCGGTTTGTTTGTATTAAATCCCTCCAGAGTCTCCTGTTTCTTCCAGCTACTGTATTCTCTCTGAAACTAGCACAGTGCACAGAGACGCTAGATCACCTTTACTATGACCTTGCCATTGTCTTTGACCAAGTGAAAACACAGTATTGGTACAGAGCCCAGGACGTCTACTACTTAGTGACAAAGCAATCCTTATGGGTTTGAGTCTGATCAAAATTCAACAAACGTCCTCACTACATTATTACTTGGGTCATTGCTTCTGTGCCCTCACTTTGCTGATCAGGAAAATTGTGAAAAGGGTTTTGCATCACCTCTTATAGCATCTTTATTGATTGCAGGCCTAATATGATGAAATCACAAAAGCAAAATATTTTCAAAAAGGGCACACTATAACAAATGAGCGGCAAGTATCTCTTGGCATGTTCTTGGCACAAGTTAAAGCAAGCGTGCTTGATATTCCATCTGCTCTCTCAGCACTGGAGGGAATGAAGGACAGGTGGACACACCCTGCTTCTTGGTGGGGGTGAAAGAGGCTTAGGCATCCTGACATAGTGTGACACAGTGTGACACACTGTGGTACATGCTCCTCCTCTGGAGAAACACGTTTGGGAAGTCATTTAAAATTTGTACCTTCATAACATTTACTACAATAGTGCTGGGAATGTATGATGTCATTCAGATATCCTATATGTTTGTTAACAAACTGTCAAGGAAATGCATTGTACTTCCTCATGTTGACAGCTACCTTTTTTCCATGACTAAGACTGGACCAATCCAAATACAAGTGTGGAAAAGTACAAGCGTTACTAAACACTCAAGATGTCATTTTGTTGGACAACAAACAAGAAAATGGTCTGGTCAATAAATAAATCAGAAAATCTGACTACATATTACCAGACTCCCACATGGCAAGCTCAAGAATGTTCTTTCTCCAGCCTGGAAAATACAACCAAGTTAACCATCAACTTTCCGTCTTTTTTCTTTTGCTTTCCTTTTGTTGACGTCACAGAGAAACTCCAGTGATCCTGACTGAGAAATCATTGTAGCCAGATTTTGTTACTGCAAATTCAGAGTAGCTTAAGAGAGGTTTATGATGACCAGTCTGCAATACAATCAAATAGGCATTATAATTAATACCATATTCCATTAATAAATTATTTATGTTATAACATTTGCACTAATACATATTTAAATTTGGGATTTTTACATTTTAACCTCCAATTTCAGCCTGATTATGCTTCTTTAGCTCAGTTTTATCCTAGCAGAGTGATGCTAATTGCAATCTATCATTTTCAAGACAGAAAAATGCAGTGTCTGTATTTATCATGTGACCTCGAGTGCAGTCACACGGGGATCCAGAGTCCCCAGAAGGTAGGTAATGATTCAAGGAGATAAAGATTTATGACAGGTAACTGCACAGTGACTGCTGCACTGCGGTGCGCCAGCCCTGGAGGTCAGACCTTGTGGGACGAAACGTGAGTCTTACATTTTGTCCTGCTTAACGCCCATGAAAGATGAAGCAGGTGACCTGAAGTATCACCCAGGATCAGATAGTAGCTCAGATAGAAGACCCCAGGCTGCTCTTCACATCTGGGACACACACAAATCTTCACAAGGCCTGGATGTAGAGTTGCAGTTATTGAGCAAAAGAACACTGGTCATCCAATTGCAGTGCCATGGAAAAATAAATCTAATTACATGGATAATTACCACAATTCTTATGACTGCGGTTAAGTCCAAGGTATCCCTGCCAAATCCGAGAAAAAACAACCCACTGAACGTATGCAATTCCTCTATTGTAAAACCCTGCAGAGAATGAAAGTAAAATATGACTAACAACTTATGGGCACAGCATTTAACTTGTTTACCACTACACTTCTACTTGCGTGATCACTCATCAGCATCGCAACAGGCATGACTTCCTTCACAATGTTTAGTGTGACACCTTGTGGCATTACTTTGCTACTACACATTGTAAACATGTTATTATCACTCATTTGTTGACTCCTGAACAAGGTTTTGTAACATGCTCACTCTCACGCAATGAAATGGAACATATGAGTAAACATGTTTGGGCCCTGTCTACTTTCTTCTTTGGCCATTGTGAACATATTATCATTGCTTTCAGTGCTCAGACGGATCAGAAACCAATGTGGGTTCCTTAAAAACGACAAAAGCCCAATTATGTGATATTCACAATCTATTATCTGTCTGAATGTCTGAATGAATAATTGTGGAAATTGTGCATCAGTCACTTTTGTACTAGGATTTAATGAAGCAACCTCTGCATACAGCACAAGGTTGTTAGGGTGGTAAAGTCCTTTTTAATCCTGGAATCTCACTAATAATGAAAAAAGGATTAGCAGTATAATGAGATTTGTGGCCTGCTGGGGTCATCGGAGGGTGATAATCACAACTACTGTCAGGGAGAATAAAGAAGCTGATTTGTGAACTTTACCTACAAGATTAAGCCAGCTGTACTATAAGCTTGGCAACTACTCAGTAATGTCGCTTTGGGTTACATAAAAGGTAGCCAGGTTTCCAGTAAAAAAAAATGACATGGCGTTAGTCATACAATTACAACACAGTACCGTGATGTTTATCAGTGCTGTTAGTCTGTTTGTATGATAAAGCCAATGAAGAAGGAAATATAGTCATATTTTTTCTCTGCTATAAAGATAAAGGCAGCTTCATCGCACATTTCCTGGAAACCTCTCACAGCGCTGAAGTCATACTGCTGCTTTTATACTGGGCATTACAGAACCTGGGGAAACACCTGAGATGAAGTCACGGCTTTCAATGTAACTTCACCACCACGCAGACATGTTGTAACAAGGGTGAATTGATTTGAACTATTAATCAGATTAATCCCCAACGAAAAATAATATTATATTACATATTATTATTATTATTATTATTATTTTATATTAATAATAATATATTAATTAATTATATATTATTATATTTAAATAATGTATAGTAGTCCTACGTCTAGAGTACTCAACAGTGAGCTAATAGTAATCTTAACATACTTGGTACTTGGTATTTTATAGTCTATGGCTTCACTATAATATGCCCATAGGACATTGTATAAGGTTTATGGTTATGCTGTGATATTTGTATTGTAGGGTGCACGGTGCTGTCGTTGATAACTTGGTTGAATCAAACGATCTGAAACACGACTTACTGCACTACAACCACGGGGCACAAGGAGTGAATATAGTCAGGTGTTATTTTCAAGAAGTCTTTCAGTATTTTTACTTCCTGTAACGTCAGGGCAGAAGCTAGGCTGCCGTGCAGACAACAAAGAGCGACGACGAAACCGTAAACAAGTTGCTTTACCACCTGACGTGCTCACCTGCACAGGGAGGGCGCTTTCCCGTCTCCCGCCTACTGGTTCACCTGAAAATGATGATAGGTTCAGGGTACGTGAGAAAGGCGGGGACGTGTGCAACATGTCCAAACAAGGGTGGGGAATGTGACTACAGCTTCAGGACTATGGAGCCTACCTGTATGAACTAGGCATTTTGCTACCTATTTTAGTCGGGACTATTGCGTGTCCGTCTCATAGTGAATCTTTGGGAGGTAAACGGTGCTGTATCATGTCTTGGCAGAACTTAAGGTGAGTCTCTACTATTTGTTCTACCGTCTACTGAGGAAATTATACGGCAATGGGTTTCTTACATCATTTATTTTTAACATTTCTCTAAAAGTGTTTCATTTCAGTGTACATTTCTGCATGTATAAAATGTCTAGACATCCACAAGACTAGACTGGAATAGAATAGAATAGAATAGAATCAATTTGTTTAGTTGATACAGGACTCCTGGAAACAAAAATGGTACCAATAAACTCGTCATGTGTCCTACACCCTTCGCTATGTTGAAGCTTTCAGTGGTTAGACCTTCCTGAATTCTGTCTACAAACATAGAAGCATTTGTTCTTGATTCTGAACACCCATGACAAAGTCTATGCTTGGACCAGTATGTGAATGTAATATTGTATGTTTGATTGATTTGTTTTTCTTGTAGTCTTCCCACAATGGGAACGCTGACAGAAAGTGAAAGGCCTCTAAATGGCCAGCTGATTTCTGTGAACCGAAAGGACACGACCCGTCTGCTGGAGGTGTATGTCAAGCGCAGCCTCAGCCTAAATGATGGGCCACTGGTGGTTAAGAAGACGGAAAAGAGAAAGAAATGGGTGACCATGCCTGACAGAAAGCAAATGCGCAGGCATTCCAGCAGCCCTTCCATTCACTTGGCCTTGGGTTCAGATGATGGGGAAATTAGTACATTTGCTGCAGTGGAAAGTCCCACGAATCAGCCTGAGACACACACTGGTGAATTGGAGAAAGTGGCCAAAAAAACAAAGAACAAAAAGCCCTCGTTGTGGAAAAGCTTTTTGGGCTTATTCTCTAGGAAGGGCAACGAGGACAAAGAAGGGGAGCAGGAAATGCCGGAGATACCCGAGGTCTCCCCATCACAAGAGGCCTCTGACACTTCTGCCACCTCTGCCACCTGCCTTCCTCTGCCTCCTGCCTCCTCTGTGCAGAAGAGAAAGTCTATAAGAAAAAGGTTCTCCAAAAGGCGTCTGTCTCTGAGAAAGTCAATCAAGCGAGATCCCCGTAAAGATCTCAACACAGCCGACATCACTGGAGTTGAATGTAAGTTTGACAGAGAGATTGACAGGTGCTAGGATTGTGTAACCTAATGTGTTGCATGTAGGAAGTGGTGTTGCATGGAAAACAATGATTAAAGTACTAAGGTAATCAGAATGTACTGGCCATCACACTAGGAGTAATCTGGGCCGTGATATTATCTCCTCTGTCAAAATACACTTACTATGTGCTGTTTTTGTAGCACGGACATTCACAAATACCTAATTGTTGATTTGCAGCTGTTGTGAGTGTTGAACCTACTTATTCCTACTATGAGAAGGTGTCAGAGGAAATGGAAAAGATCGTCCATCAGGTCAAAGAGAAAGAAGAGGTTCTCACAGATGGTAAGATTTGGTTCATAAAGCATGTACTGCTCCTGTTACATTGATTTAATCCTTATGAAAGAGCTCATATGATTCATATGGATGGCAGTGTGTGTGAAAACCCATGTATGAAGTTGTTAGGGCCTGTTTTTGGGGCGAAGGTATTTTTTGTTTTTGTGAAAAGTTAAATCCAACACACACCAGACAGACAGAATTCCTTTTCTCTGCCAAATGTTGCCCCACCCTTGGAAATTACAACCAGCCTGTCATTTCTCTTGGCTCTGCATTTTGGCTCAGCATCCTCCCACTCAAGAACAAGATTAATGCCCATCAGTATTTAATCTTTACAACTACACTGCGGCTGTGGCTCAGGAGGTAGAGCGGGTTGTCCTCTGATCACAAGGTTGGCGGTTCAATCCCCGGCTCCTCCTGTCCGCATGTCGAAGTGTCCTTGGGCAAGGCACTGAACCCCAAATTGCTCCCGATGGTCAGGCGAGCACCTTGCATGGTAGCTCACTGCCATCGGTGTGTGAGTGTGTGTGTGAATGGGTGAATGAGAGGCATATAATGTAAAGCGCTTTGGAGAAAAGCGCTATATAAATGCAGTCCATTTACCATTTACCATTAGTTGGTAAAACATCTGCTGGAATCATAATGAAATGAGCTACAGTTGTTTGACATGCAGATGACAATTAACTTTCTCTTCCCTTTTGTTTCACCTCAGAGGAAGTAATCGACAGGATCATTGCTTTGACCAAGCAGCAGGGGGATGCTATAGAGGACAAGGTTGGTATTCATGGATAATTCAAACAAAAATTGAAAGATGGACAACATTGTACCATTAAGTAATATGGAAGTATGAAGAAGTATTCCAAGTGCCTCTGTCTTTAGTCTGGGTATTCATGGCATTGTCTCTCCTTAAGACAAAATCTTAACAAAAAGTGTGTATGTTGTTAATTATTAATCATAGTCAAATTAAGATTGGTAGAGCATTTTTTACAACCGGGGTTTATGGGAAGTTTTTATTATCCTCTCTTGTTGTGTCCAAGAGAGCAAGGATAATAAAAAAGAGAGACAGAACAAGTGTATCACAAACTTCATGATACTACTGGATTTTAAAGGAGAAATCCATCCTTGGAGACTCTTACACTGTTGTAAATCATCTGTTTGTGATGTTCAGTGCATTCCAGGAGTTTGACTTATTTTGTGATGAAGTGTTGAAGTTGTATTTTTTTTTTCGTGTACTCACTTTCATTCAAGCAACCTTGTCTACTTCCACTTCAGTTTGTGATTTCCTACATTTCCCAGAATGACTTTCGATAACCCCCAGAGAACAGGCATGAACTTTTTGCATTCGGCTCTGGGTTATACATGTAGTGCAATAACGTCAGCAGTAGTGATAGCATAATATGTTTTTCCAGTCGAGGAAAAGTGAGAGTGGCCCCCCTTACTCAAAATGTAACATGTCTTGTGGCTGTGTTGCATTGTGGTCTATTGAGGCTACTGTCAATGGAGAAATTGGTATTTTTTCTTCTTCTACCATAGATTGTTGAACATCGGTGCAAAATTGTGAGTCTAGAAGAAGCTCATTAGACATTAAAATCAAAAAATGTTTTACCGTTGAGGTTTTTGTTGTGATGTCACGTGGATTTTTCCATGGCTATGTTTAGGAGCAATGAGATTCCTATACTGTATGTCCAAGTGTACTGACAGCATTCCTCTCCCTAATCCCATCTAGCTGAAAGAAAACCCTACATTGAGCAACTTCTTCCAGAAGATGTCCTACACCTCCTTCCAGAAGTTGGCCGACGCCTATCTAGAGACGGAGACAACACCGACCAACAACAACCATGTCACTGTCCCGCCAGCAGCTCCTGAGCTGGTCAAGCTGGCCTTTACGCTGGACTTCACCGCCAGGATAGCCGGCCTCTCCAGGCAGAATATAGGCCATATTACCGGCTTGGGGAACCGCTACTTAGAGGACCGGTTTGAATACAAACAGGTGAATAGCAGTAACAGACCTACAGTAACGAGACAAAGCAGAGGAGAGAACTAAAGTAGACAGCTCTATTGTAGTGTTTTTACTGCATGCAAATCGAAGTATTTGCCTATCCTTAATATTTCAAATGGAAATGTATAACTGTATGTGTACGTCTGTGAAAAATGATAATGCAGCATATCAACATTCAAAGGAAATGAATGAGCGCATCAAGAGAGAAGGTGATTTAAAAGGCATTTTCTCGTCTTTACAGGCATGTACAGATCATCCGTGGTCAGACAGTGATGATACTAACGACTGAGACGCTGCCATGCAAAATGAAATTGCTACTCCAAGTGAAACCAAAACTCAGTGGCTCATTGTGTGTTGCAAGCATCAGTTTTTAGCAGAAACACATTTGTGTCTATACAGGGAACTTCAAAACTGAGTATAGACATTTTCACAGGGCTGTTCATTTAGAGAGAATTGAAAGAATGTCTGCATAATTGTCCCGTAACAGGATATTTGCTAACACTTCTTTGCTGAAAAACCAGTTGAGTGGCATTGGGAAACACGAGAGAGTGCCTCTGTAATGTGACGTGTTGACCGATTTCACACTGCTTACTCTTTATGATCAACACGAAAAGGAGATGTTAGTGAACACAATCTTGAACATTTTTAGTGTCACAGCTGATTTAGTGTCAAAAATTTGAATTCACTATTAAATTAGTTACACAGTGTACATTCATTTGTAATAATACCGTTGAGCAATGCAACATTGCTGTATGTAAGCTAGACACCTCAGTGCAATAAACTTTTGTTTACATTTCTAGGATGTAAAGGTGGAGGACATCTTATTTGTTAAATATCCAGTAGCTATAATGAATGTGAGATGAGTTATGATTGGTAAATATGAATGCTGGCGTTCATATATAAGCAGAAAATAATAAATAATTTTTTGTAACGTTTTCTATTATTATGAAACCTTGCTGGCTTTATACTTGTATCTCACTGACTGTGGTCAGGAGGATGAAGATGATGATGATGGTGATGACAGCAACTGCTTCAAATAATAAAGCCATACAAAATCAAGCCTTGTTTGGGTCATGTTATGATAGGCCTCACTTGCTACTGGCACACTCCAGCAGGCGAATATTGGACAGGGCAAAGGGCATAAGATCGTAAAATCTCATTTTCCTGTTGGTGGTGATGGTATGAGTGAGGATATGCTAGTAGTGGCAAGTTAGAAATAGAGGAACACCTTGATTCTGCAGAACATGTTGGGCCTGGTAGGGATACGGGAATATGTATCAGAAAAAAATGTGCATTCCTGCCTAATAATGTGCCTTGACAAAGATGGGCACAACCCTATGCACAGTGACGTGAGTGAAAATACAAAAAATAGATTAAGTATTGAAAATGTAATAGGAAAACAAGGGGAAAGGATGGGCTTACATTGTTAACGTACATCAAGTATACTGAAGACGAGTATATTTTCGGTGTACAGCCTGCCAGGTGATTCAGAAATGGAATGTGACAGTCTGTCAGTCCCATCACTAAAGCGTGCAGTGATGGGTTTCAGTTACACCTGTAAAACAGTTTGCTCTGCAGGCATGAGACATTAAATACCCTTCCAGAACCAATGGATCCTTGAAGGAATCTCCTGAATCCAGTGCAGCAGTACAGTACTACGGCCATGATCATTCCATACATAATCTGTGCACATTGTTACTATATAAGAAAGTTCAGTAGAGATAAGGGTAGTGATGTTTTCCCCTTTCATAATCATGTGTACACTTGAGCTAAACTCTGTTGCTTAGATGAACACAAAGTCAGGTATCTAACACAATCACAGGCAGGATTATGCAAGTCACTGACTAAATAAGACGTCATGTCAGTTCATGAAAAATATGAAACAATACATTTGTATTTTATCATATCGAATCGGTTGATTCACATTTCATGAGTGAGTAATAATTTATCACTTCTCTATGTAGCCAACACCTATTTTAGGCAGGCACTCTTTATTTATCCCAGAGGAAGGAACTTCTCTTTTCACTCTTCCTCCTCCAGAACACAGCAGCAGCCCTGGAGCTGGTAGGGATGCAGTGTCTTCCTTAAGGACACTTCAGCAGGGGATATGCTTACTGAGACCAGATGCTTACTGTGTCCAATCACCCGCTTAAAAAAAAAGATCATATCCCTGACATGTTGCTCAACTCATGGAGGCAGGATACAGCCTATTCTAGAAAGCTCTGGTTCTGACAGGTCACTGCTTCACATCAGTTTGAAGGAACCGGGAGCAAAGGTTTCCATTTGAGCTGTTAAGTCCATGCCTCTGTACAGCTATTTCACATTTAGGTATTAAAGTGTTCTTAAGCATCACTGTGAGGTGGTGTACTCACCACTTTTTTGCCACCAGTAGGACAGACTGACCACAGGGTGTATTTCTCAAGAATGACTGGTTGCAAAGCGTAACCTATTCTTAGCAGACAACAAAATAGCTTTCGTCATGTGATCTTGTTTCGGGAAATTCATTGTGCTAGCCCAGACAGGCAGCTTATTTCTGTACTAAATGGAAGAATGGTAACTCAAGCTGTACTAGTAGTCAAAATATCTCGACTCATCCACTATCCATTCTTCTTGTTCATGCTACCTTTTGAATATCATCTTATTTTCAGTGATAAAATGTATAATTTTACAAATATTAACTTTGCACAGGCACAATTTGTAAATGTTATTTAAAATAAGACAGTACAGTGTTTTGTGTAAACCTTTTACATTTTTATTACTTTTTAGATTAATCAAAGAGTCCGAAGCCCATGTCTTCATCTGACTCTTCCGATTCCTCTTTCTTCTCTTCCTTTTTCTCTTCTGCTATAAGGGGGGAGTAAAGACGAGCGATTAGACATTCATTTCAGAGTATATCCAAATTGATAACTACCAACCTCAAAGAACATTTTCCATATTTTTTTGCACTGGTAACACATTACGGAGTCATTCAATTTGGACAATCAAGCACACCTAAAGAAAACAAAACCATGTAAAGTATGCCGAGATTGACCATTCAATAAAGCTTACCAGCAGCAGGCGCAGGCCCAGCTCCAGCGGCCCCACTAGCACCAGCAGCAGGAGCCGCTACAGCACCACCTGCTGGTACAGAGGCTAACTTAGAGAGGCCTGTGGAAAAATAAAAATAGTTTAGTCATTTTCCTGTGAAACTACACAGCATTTTCTATTCACTGAAAATTAATACATTTTCAAGTCTTTACCTGAGTTCATAACTTCATTGATGTTTTTCCCATTCAGTTCACGTATGACCTGTAGAGAAGAACCACGCTTTTATTTCAGCCAGGTGAGCAACACAGTGGACAAATACAGAGCTCTTAGGTAATAGTACGGTGTAACTTTTTCATATGCTATACCTTGTTTAAGCGTTCATCATCAGCCTCAATTCCTACACTGCCCAGGATGGCCTTGATGTCCTTAGAGGAGGGGCTGGTGTTCCCACCAAGCACAGCCAGGAGATAAGCGGCCACGTAACGCATTCTACAGAAACAGAACAACGGTAGACAATTTTAGTTACACTGTAAGGGTGTACACCTTAAGACTCTTGTACAAAAATATAAGTATAATAATAGGACTGACAAAATATGAACACTACAGGGATTAAATATTGCGGTCAATTTACAGCGAGTGACGATGTGTGGGCGGGCCCAAGCCGTTAAAACTTGTTTACTGTGTCATGACTTTTTTAGACAACTATTAAACATTAATTCTATATGGACAGGGCTAAAAGACCAGTTTCAGAGTTTGTTTAATCAGAATTTGTAATGCTGTAGTGGGGCTTTTCAGCAGATAACCAAGACCGCATGGCGTCCGTGTCCACCATTTGTGAAGCGTTCACGAGCGTGGCTCCCGCTTCAGCGTCATCATATTGGTTATTATTACCAACCGACGAAAGCATGTATTATGACGGTTACTGTATACCATCGAATAATCAGAATTTACACGTTTTCAACTCGTTCATTTTTCACTTACTTTTAAGTCTGAACAGACACGAAACGTCGGTCACGCTGGTAATTCCGGAAGAGAGAGGGTGGTTGCACCGGAAGTTGTAGGGGTGTTTCGATTTCATTGGTGCATTAGGATGACTGACATGTGAAACGTCATTTCAATAACTATACTATTATTATTATTATTATTAGCAGTAGTAGTAGCATTGTAATAGATCTGCACTGTAAAACTGACTATGAAAACTGATTGTGATTGTGTTCCCTTTTTATTCTATATATAAATCCCCCCTGTCTTTTTCTTCCCTTTTCTCACTTCTTCTACTCTGTATACCCCTGACGTGTTGTTTTTGTTCCTGATGGAAAAATTGTCTGATATAATAGGCACTCAATGTTTGTTTATTATCCAAATATATTTTATACACAAGTGCAATAAAACATTACTCTTTTTATTCAAGAAAGCAATCCATCAGCTTGTACACTGGTGTAAAACGTGTGCATGCATTTTTTTTTATTGCAGCCCAACTGCAATGAACATGATTACCTCCATTTTTTGAAATGTCAGGAACAGAAAGTGCCTCTTTTGGCTTCCAGTAATTTTGTCTGAAGTTATCAGAGCTCAGGGGATGTTACGTGACTGTGTAGGCTCCAAACTAATGAGGTCCCCTGACATAAAAATGGTATCCTTTGAAAAAAAATGTAAATGACTATAATAATAACTGAATCTGATTTTGAAATTAAAAATCAATGCCAACTACTCATAAGCTCACAAGGGTTTTTGCCTCCTGACTGTGAGGAATGAAAATTCTCCTTTCTGGGTCTGCAGTTCCAATAAAGTAACAATGTGTGACAATTTTCATATTTCTTAAGTGTCTGGGTAATCTCTCAGCCACCACTGGGTTTTGGGGAAATTAGATAGATAGATAGATAGATAGATAGATAGATAGATATAACTTAGATAAGTAATAAAAGTTAAAGAATAAAACAACATATAAGATATGCTCTAAAAAAATATACAAATGCTGAGTGCAAAAGAAAAAAATATCGTAATAATAATGTGCAAAAAGGAAATAGCAAAACTGAAAATGTGTGTAGCAGTAGTTCTTGGGGTGGGGGTGTGC
>CABFOQ010052942.1:21113-38303 GCA_900660455.1 Gephyroberyx darwinii
GGGGAGGGACTTTGGTCTCTGCACCCTGCATCAGTAGTCTTGCTCACATTAGTGCGTGGTGTGTGTGTGTGTGTGTGTGTGTGTGTGTGTGTGTGTGTTTGGGTTTTTTTATGAGGAGCTGCAGTCTTGTAAGCTTTGGTTGTATAAAAATTGATGGATGGGATGCATTTTGATTAGAGCACTGAAACTAAGAAGCTGCCAAATGCAGATGGAAATGCATAGGTGCATGTGAAGTTTTTATTGATTAGCAAGTCACTTAAGACTTATTGCTCTTTGGACTTTGACAGCAACCCAACAGGATTACAAAGGAACCAAATTGGCATCTGGCTTCCTACTCATTGGCATTAACTCATAAAGTCATATTTGTAATGGCAATAATTTTGAATCATGTTTTTGGGTCACAGGCCAAAAGATGGGAGATTTTGACAACAGTTCATCAGTGCATTAGATAAAAACACCAAGACTCTGGATACAAACCTAGGTACCTTTTGTTGTAATAATGAATATTAGAGTCAGCTCTTTGCCTTTCGCCTGTCTTGTGGGTAGATTACTGAAGGAATTCCTCATCTTTAGTATGACTGCTGTCTCTTCCAGCCTCAAGGCTCACCTCACCACCCATATTGATTTCCTCTCATGCAACATCGATACCTTAGAGACATGGAGGTTAATTGGGGTTATATTATGAGTGAGGTGTGGCAGTAATTCAGGTACAGTTCATGACTTATGCCACCTAGTAAGATTAGCAAGATACAAGATATTTCAGCACAGCATTCAAGTGTAAGAATTTCATTAGGATTCCATCAGTCAGTTGCAAAAAGTTTGAGCAGCTAATAGAAGAATGTTTATGTGGTTTTATTTAACCATTTATATAGTGTTTGTGCCTGTGACTGCTAGTTAGTAATCACTTGCAACGACCAGGGCCATGCATTTCATGCCAATGTTACGCGTCCTCTTATTCTTTACATTGTCCTGCACACTGTAGACTAGCTTTTCTACAACTAGAACAGGTCAATGCGACCCACATTCTTCAGTTTTTTCAGCTTAAATAATCATGAACCCACAATGTTGGAAAATTACAAATCACAGTTAACGGCAAGGCACATCCAAAATTGTAATTACCTTGAAACTTTACTTGTTTAAATAAGAAAAATGTTCTGTGAATGCAAAGGCTTTGGCAGCAAGTACAAAGGATGCAGAAACGAAGTAATCCCTGAGATGGGCTTCAATCCATTAAGGAGAAGTTTCGATGTCTGCCTGTAAACACATTCCTTTTAATCTATACTTCATTTTGGAGGAAAGTGATGACTCAGGACTTTGTTTTGGGACATTGCCCCCTATCTCAGACTCTAGTCTATGCATTAGTGTTAGTCAGTGAGTAGACACTCACTTTTTTTGGGCCTGTATCCATGAGCCTTCATTATCTCAAGTGGGAATCCACATGCAGGCACCAGTGAATGTCGAAAATCAAAATGATTTACCTAGTGTCTATCATGAACATATTGGTCCAGCACACAAGGACACCATTTAATCATCTTGTCATTTAGCAGATTGTCAATCCTTTTTAATAACAGCTTTGTTGCACTGGCTAGTTTAGCTTGTTTTTCCATTACTTCATGCATTGAATCAACCAGTAATCTAAATTTCCTCCTTCATTTAGTGGTTGTGGTTATATTACTAATTTGTGTGAACTGATTGAGAAATGAAGATCCTGAACTGTTGGCATACATACTCTTTGTCCAGTATCTGTGAACAGTCTGTACTGAAACAAAATGTTTTGTAGACTTGAAATCTGCTGATGCAGATTCATTTATGCTTAGTTTAGTCTGATTGCACGTGCGGCCATGCCTCACGCCGAAATAGAGGTTGATTTAACATTAAAATTCTAATCAGTATTAATGTGCTCTTTGATTTAGAGAGAAAATTATTTCTATCACCCATTGATATAGTAAACTCATTAGTGTAAACATTAGTGTACGATTTCTAAATATATAAACTGCAATTTCTTCCAATTATATACTTCTGTAGAACACCGCCTTTGGTTGCCCCACACAGCCAATCAATCTCTACGTATAGAAGTAATGAATTTGATTATGGCCTTGCAGGGATCCGCTAGCGCATGTGCCAGAGGCAGTGTGTGACAATGAAGCTGCTATTACCGGTTCCAACTGACAGAATTATTCTCGACATCCTCCCCATACATCACATTGTAATGCAGCAATGAGGGATGCCTCAGACAGGCTCATTTCACCCTGAGAGACTGATTCTGCTGATTCTGCTTGCTATGGTGTACAGTTGCTGCAATCAAACTAAACAGAGAGTGGCTCTGAATTACCAAGTCCCTCTACAGCGGTGACGGGAGCTAACGAGAGCTCTTTTTGTTTGTTTGTTTGTTCTTTTGGTTTTATGTCCATCACACCACAACATTGGCAATAATAAGCTGTTATGTATTATCAGCCTATGGATCATGCATGTCTGTGTAATCGCTATCACTTTGTTGTTGCAAGCGGGCTCTGAGCAAGGGACAGGCATGTTCAGTTCCTTCATATTTTTTTATCTACTATCACCAGACCAAGTGTGAAAACACACAGCCACCTTTAGTGAGCTCAAAGCGGTTCACCAAAATTATGGGGCATATATGAATGCTGCAAATGATCTCAGACCCTCTGAAATGAACTGACCACGTGGGGAGGTGGTCTGAGAGCAGTACGTTTAGAGTTCGTAGCGGTCCTGATGTGCAAATCGGTCGTCCAACCTGGGTATAGGGGTGAACGACTAATTGAATTGCGATTAATTTGGGATTCCTGGTGAACAATTAGGGATGGCCCACTCTACTGAAAGTCTGGACTAGATAACACTGAGTGGGTAGCCTGTACGGAATAATCAAAAGACAGTTCTGTATTGATTATGACTCATGATTAGGTTTTTGAAGTGTCAGCATGAGGTGTCCGGACAACAACAAAATGTGTGTGGGTGGAGGAGGTTTATGCTTCAATAAATTATGAACTGCTTTGTTAAGCCAGCAACTTCATAAAAGCCTTTTCAGTAAGAAGGCCTTACCTTCCTCAGTTCCTTATATCATCACTTTTATAATTAGGCTAACTCTCTTGTGATTTTTTTATATGTTGCACGTTTAGAAAAGTGATTGTTTGTTTCGCTTGCACAACCTTTTTTTTCTGTCATGCCAGCTCAGCAATGGGGATCCAATCAGTGAAGGGGTGACAAGGAAGTGAAATTGTGATCCTCTTGTGACCGTTTAGGGCTCCTGGGTAAACATCCAATTTTCTGATGTCTTTGCCACAGGGAGACGCTCTGTTCTGACGCTGCATAGACTAATAACATTCAATATCATTCTTTATGTAATGCAGAACCTTTCAAATCTATAATCAAATTTTGCAAGTGACTAGAGATGGAAACTATGAATGCTTGTCCCATCAACAGTGTAGATGGATGACTGCAACGTGCCTTACACCTTACACTTACAGTCCAAAACTTTGAGTCCACTACCAAGAACATCATTTATCAAAAACTAATACGTTTTTTTTACTCAGCTGATACTTCTTATTCAAGAATACATTATTTTGAACTGATACGAATCAACATACGAATCAACATTTCTCAAGATCTTTGAGAAATGTTCGTATGAAATTGAGAAATATCTGAATATCACACACCATTTGGTAGGTTTTCTCAAACTGTTGTCACACCATATATTTCATTCAAATATTAACACATGTATGCTCCTAATACACACTGTGAATTATTTGGTCTTTTAACAACTAATACCCAATATTGACTAAATGAATATGGTCCTCTATGTGTTATTGTCGCTACTGATAGTGCTTTAACTTTGAAAATGGAAAAATATTTGAAATATTATTAAAATTTGAAAAATATTTAAATCATTATTATCACAAATTACATAATTGTTGAATTGTTGAATTACATAATATGTGGAATTCATTCACTGACAGAAAGTTACAAACGAGAGCTAATGACCTGAACTCCCTTTAAGGAATAATCTTCAAACCAATCTTGTTTGAAAGTAGTTTCATTTCCTCCTGACAGCATTCTTGAGAGCGCTCTTGTCACACACGTGATAAAGTTATCTCTCCCCTATGTGCTATGTCACTTTGCTGCTCTCTGCACATATATTATACAGAACAGGTTACAAACCACAACATAAAATTAAACTCGGTTGGCCATGTTGGCATAACAAACAAACAGCTCATAACTAGTAGCATTCTGCCACCACAGCAGTGCAGAGCAACAAACATAACGTTAGCCTGGATAGCTCTGTATGTAATGGAAACACAGGCTCTAGTTAGTACGACTAGACTAGTTTTCCCGTTAACAATAGTACAGAAACCAAAAGTTAGATAACAGAAATTGTGCTTTTCTTCTGTTTAGGAGAGAAAAACGCCCAACTTGGTGTCAGTTTTAATTCCTGTGGTCTGCCACCGATTCCTCCTTTCAAGAGAAATACCAATGTTTATTCTTGTTTTTGGCTAATTTGGGAGGGATATTGGCAATTTTGCACTAAGCACCCATCATTAGACGGGCTCCAGCAATAGGGAAGGAGCTTTTTTACAGCCTGTAAGAAATTCATTGACTGCAGGGGACAACAACAACCAAAATGGTGAATGAACCAATTAGTGGTTCATCCCTCCACCATAAAGTTCGACCTGTTGAGAAGAATGTAGGCTAGATTAAAGTGAAAATCTTACATAGACTGCCTTTAAATGATACTTTACAATGCTGAACAAATAAACTGACAGAATGTGTTTCTCTGAATCTACTGAACTCTACTGAAAGCTTGCAGGGAAATAATCAAAGTGTGACATCGCAACATCACAAAAAGAGTGTTTTAGGACTTCCTCAAAAGTTTCACAAGAGTGAGAGTAATGTGCTGTCAAAGTACAGCACTGTCATGCTCAGGAGGCACGGTGCACCACTAACTATCAAGCATCGGCTGGATAGGAGACACAATGGATGTGGGAGTGGTGGTCTACACGGTGTTGGAAGTGTTAATAGCCCTTGGCTGCTGCCTGGGTAACATGTCAGTGGTCTGGGTAGTGTGGTGTAGTAAAAGTCTGAAGCAGCCCACCTTCTGCTTCATGGTCTCTCTGGCTGTGGCTGACTTTATGGTGGGCTGTGTGGCCATACCGCTGGCTGTGGTGGTGGATGGAAGGGTACAGACTTCGTTCCAGACCTGTCTCTTCATCAGCTGCATGGTCATTCTGCTGACCCTGGCCTCAGTCTTGTCTCTGTTGGCTATTGCAGTGGACCGCTACCTCCGTGTCTTCAACCCTCTCAGGTAAACTGTCTGCACATCTGCACTCATGCACAAATACACACACCTGTAGCTGTGTGTGCTACAGGATAGCTCAGTGTGCAGATATTGATGGTTACACTGCCAGGGTTAGGGAATCAATACCCATGCTAAAATTGTATTCACTCATGATAGTCGGAGGCATTTTGGACAAATGGCATACAATTATGAGCTTTATTATTGATTTATTATTGATAGATTGTGTATATTTACTGACAGATGAACAGATACAATTTTTCTCAACCATTTCTAATTAAAAAATGTGTGATACTGCATGTGAATATAGAAATGCATGGGTGATAATAGATGATACTAATAATTACTGCTCTTCTCTATAGGTACAAAAGGACTGTAACACAGAGACATACTTGGCTGGTGGTAGCAGCGTGTTGGCTTGTTGCGTTACTCCTGAGTTTCACCCCCATGTGTGGATGGTACAACCAAGCGACCCTGTCTCAGTCTCTGTTGGTCAACTCCTCCACTATCAACTGCAGCTTCATAGCTGTTATCTCCATGTCGTATCTGGTTTACTTCAACTTTTACCTCTGCACCCTGACACCGCTGTTGGTTATGTCTGTGCTGTACTGCTGCATCTTCTGTAAAATCCGGGGAATCCTTCGAGAGAAACCAGGGAGCTCTGCCCAATCGCAGTCTCATACCTACCTAAAGAAAGAGAAACATCTGGCAGGTTCTCTGTCTCTGGTCCTGGCCCTATTTGCCCTCTGTTGGATCCCCCTGCACATAATGAACTGTATTGCCTACTATAGGCTGTCACAAGTACCACTTACAGCTTTCTATGTTGGCATCCTGCTTTCTCATGCTAATTCAGCTGTCAACCCAATCATATACGCATTCAAAATCCGTAAGATCAAGTCAGCATACCTGAGGATCTGGAGACAGTACATTGTAAATGGAGAAGAACAGCAGAGACCTGAGACATCAGACAACAAGACCTCAGACAACAAGACCACAGACAACAATGCCAGTAGTAACCATAATAGTGTGGTCAACTAACTTCATGTGCTCCTTTGTTCTTAAAGGCCAAATTGAAGATGTTTGTTTTTCTTGGTGACATTTATTCACAAAGCATTTGATACAAACACAGACAGTAAAAACATTTTGTGGGTGTAAAATATTTAACCTTAACAGAGTCCAAAAAACCAAGTAAAATAAAAATCTATGTTTTATCTTTAATTGATCAATGTGTTGTTGCAGAATGGATTGTTTCAGTGTTCAAATGCCGCCTGTGGGCGTATGTGTGTGGGCGTGTCTCTGTGAGTGTTGTGTGTTTGGGTAGCGCAGCCACTTCCACTTTGTCTTGGAGTTTTACAGGAAGTTTCATATCACTTTTGTATTTCTGTTTACAGTTTACAGTTCTGCAAGTTTATTTTAACAGGAAATGTGCTCTATTTGGAAAGATTCAAGAACTGTATTTGTCACATACACATACAGGGTGTGCAGTGAAATGAAAAATGAAAAAGTGAAATGACCATGACTTGATTTGAAAACATAGCCAACACACATCCCTAACGTGAGAGGAATGTGTCATCATTAAATTGGGGACAAACAATGCACCACACCACAAGTGATGTGGTGGCATATAAAAAACATTATTATATATAACATTGTATAAATCGATATATATTAGATTACAGATTTGCAGAAATGGCCTGTGGGAGTGGTACATCAAAGGAAAAATCCACCCTAAAACACTAACACTGTTAAAAAAAAAAAAGCTAGAAATGTACCTTACATATTTGGGCCCATTTTTTTGTTCATGTTCATCAGTTTCTTTCTTGATCTGTGATATATGATGAGCCCTTTGTTAATTTCATTTCACTTTTTTTTCAGAATTTTCAGATTGTATATGAGAATAAAAAATGTGTGAAGGACCTAAAGCCAAATTAAAACTAACAACATACTTGTAAAAGGTGTCTTGATTGAATGCCTTCCTCCTATTGCCCTAAGCTGTTTATGCCTCCTAGCCAACTGGCATTACAGTACCTGCCAAACTGTGTGGTAAACATTAGGCCCAGCGCCTACATGTGAGTCATTATTTCTAACATTTATTCTAATCCAGCCACTGAATGAAGACTTTTTGTGTACAAATACGGGCGTTGCCACACAGCCCGTAGTTTACGAAGTTGGATTGCCATATACTTTTACTGAATGCCTAGATCACGAACATATCACCTACTATGATTACCCAGACAGCAGATGACCAAAGAATAAAGAAGCATCCAGTACTATGTACATTTTTTTTTTTATTTACTCAGGGAACGTTTGATAAGCACTTATGGTCTTTTTCTTCCCTGCATCCGATTCAGTCCCGATCACACACACACTCACACTTGGGAGTTCCCCCTGATACAACCATATTCTTGGCCTCAGAGCAGCTCTACTGGAGCAGGTGGAGACGAATGCCTTGTTTAAGGGCAGACAGATGATTGTTGTTGTCAGAGGCATGAAGAGCGAAAGAATGCATTATTTTCTTTGTCCACATTTTCTTTGCCTTTGTTTTTGAGAGGAAGTTGAAAAGCCACACTGCTATAACTTCCTGTCTGAGGTTGAAGCTACATGTGCACATATTAGCTACATATTAGCATTTGGATCTATGCAATTCATACCATTGAAGACAGAAAAGGTTAAAATATTAAACTTTCATTCGGCTGTAAAATGCTTTTTCATGTGTGAATCTGTCAAACTAGTTTTCCTTTTATATGTTTGTCATGATGTATCTTTATTTGCTTCTGAAACAGCAGTAGGTCCACATTAATTGCGTTGCATGACAAATAACAACAACCAACAACATACAGTTTTCATTACTTGAAAAACAGCTTCTCATCATGTCATTTCTTGTAATTTCAAACATCGTAGAATAAAACTATAGATCATTGCCAATAATCCCTTTTTAATTATTATCTAAATGACTTAGAACTAATTTAAGATGCACACAGGTCCTGTAGTTTACATGAGACAGACTCTATCAAACTGAATTTCTGGAGTGATCCATTTCTCTTTGGCCACAAGATGGCATAAACGTGGCTTCACCACCACACCGTCAGCACCGACACCCCAACGTATCACTGGACTTCATCCTGTGTTCATTGTACCTCTCAAGGAAGGCAATAGACTGTATAGTTATCACCTGAATAGGATTCACTCCATCCCACAAACTATACAACCTACTACCTCACCTTGCTAGGCTCTATTCATCTGAGGATGTTGAATAGACGAACCTCAAACACAAATGAACATCCTTGAAAACTACATCATCACTCACATCGCACCAACTTCAGACTGTTTTTGTGTAAGGGTAGACCAATTTCATCATTATATCTAGCAAATGTGTAGATATTTCTCTGTCTTGTCTGCAGTCCTTTCCCCAAAAGTGAGTGATGCTTTATCTCTGGAATATTCTTTCAGGGCATGATTGACTTTTTTTCATGGAGCTTGTCTCGGCATCACAGATGATCAATCTGTCTCCTTAGGAAAGACAGTAGATTGTATAGTTATCTCAGAGGGAGGACACGAACCCCACAACTATTCAATCTACTACCTCAGCCTCAAGGACAGAGATTATTATTGCAAGGATCCGGAGAGGGAACTTGTCTGTCGAACTGTGAGACAAAAACAAAGAGAACAGGTAAGTTTTCAGGGGTCATGACTGCCTACAATTGCTTAAACCTTCTGGCTCTCATTGGAAATTCTTAAGCAGAAAACTCCTGATCATTAAACACACCAAGATACATTAGCCCCACCACCCAAACACACACACAATTTTCCATTCTCCATGCTCACAACCAGCACTACAAAATGAATTATTTGAACGCTAATGGTAAAGTGATGTATCTAACCCATTGCATTTATCAGTGCAAATGAATTTAGTCAGTGTATGGGAATGACAGGCGTCACAACATGCATATGTGCACTTTAAATGAAACAGCAACTTTCTAAATGATCTGCCCATTAAGACAAAAACACTTCTGCCGCTACAGAAAGTGTGCTAATTTGTGCAATCGTAAAACGTAACTCACTCACATCCAGAGAAGTTGGTGTCTAATAAAGGAAAGCCACACCAA
Source organism: Gephyroberyx darwinii (assembly GCA_900660455.1). Lineage (NCBI taxonomy): Eukaryota > Metazoa > Chordata > Actinopteri > Trachichthyiformes > Trachichthyidae > Gephyroberyx > Gephyroberyx darwinii. The sequence goes on from CABFOQ010052942.1 coordinate 30,525, forward strand.
GAATTAGTGCCTATTTTACTGAGAAACTTGGCTCGGGTCTCCCCGGCTCTACGGCCCCACGGAAGCTCGCTGTTAAACAGGCAGAAGTAAACAGCCCAATTTAAACATGGCTTCCCCAGTTACATCCCTTTAGCCCATACAGCCAGCAAGCAATGCAAAGCAAAGGAAGAAAAATGGACGAAAACAAAATGGCAGTACCTCGGACATTTTAGGGAGCAGCTTGGCACCCATACCGAACATCTGTGGTGCAACCTGTTAACTTCTGCCTCCGTCTTATCCCTATCTATGATCTACATTGTCCCCATTAATGCACATGTATTTTGAATGTTTCTGTCTTTGTTTTCACAGATTACTAGAGGGAATCATGAGACTGACCTGATGATTTCATCGCTGAGAAAGACTCAAGAAATCCTATGAGTGATTTCTGTTTTGATTGATTTGAGATGCTTTAACAGGAAAGCCCGAGGTTACCTACTTCTGTGACTTAAAAAAAAAGGCCTTTTTTTTGCTCAGTGTGAAAGCCACTTAAGTCCTTTGAAAAAGGACTCTGTTTACTGTGCCAACTAGAGTCTGGGCTACAAACTGGGCAGAGCTGTCTGGGCCCCGACAGAGCATTACTTTGGCTGGGCTGACGGAGCCCAGACACTGTTATGGTAGATGATGGTCAGACCACGCAAAGGCCGGGACACTTTGCATAAATCAGCATGTGAACCATGGCCGCTGAAAGGCGTCGGGGCAGTTCATTAACATTCTCAATTCTCTTTGGTCTAATTAATGCCGACAGTGATTGAAATGTTTTGGCAGGCTCTGAGGCTGTGGGAGTGCCAGGGCATGCTCACTGGGGCAGAATGAAAAGCCACAAGGGCAGCAGAGAGTGGGAGGCCTTAATTGAGATGTTGAATTACTTAGACGGTAAATGGTATCAAACTTTTCTGACTGGCTGGCGATTGCAGAGGGGACGGACCGAGGGCAGGAACGGATTCAACTTTTCATACGAGAAAAGTTGTGCGGTCTATAAACGATATTTGTTGTGGTGCTAAGCAATTACTGTAATATTCCCTGATAATGTATTGATCAGGACACACATCTGCTTAACTTGTTCAAACTTATACAAATCCTATCCCAAATGGTCAGGACAGAGACATTAGTCACAAATTAATCTCAACAGCCAGATACCAGTTTAAATTAAGCCGGCATCACATCAACCTTGCAGAGTTACTTGTTGGAAGAGAAAAAAAACAAACAGCGTGCTCTCTTCTACTGTGCACCCCTCTGTTCTTTTTGGCAAGATGTGTTAAATCAGGCCCTCACTTATCACTGCACTGCACATCACAACACCGTATTGAATTGCCCAAAACGAAGCAACTGGCATTCTTTTGGCCCAAATGAATCACTTCTTCCTGGAAAACAATCCCGCCTGCACAGAGACCTGCCTATGGCTGACCTGTGATACAATCTAAAACAAAACATTCACAATTCACTATTAGCGGTTAATTTGACTTACCATGTATTATCCATTTTTCTAGCACATTAGATTTGAAGATAGCTAAAACACTACCATGTCTTTGGACAATAGTTGTGATTTACGAGTGGAATACATGTGTTGACCACAGGCCAGCGGGGCATGCAAGCACGTACAATTTATGTAGTCTTTCTTACCTTTTCATATTACAAACTGCTCCTTGATGGTTTCCAATTGCATCATGTGGTTGTCACATTTATGATGGTGTATGTGCATTTTTAACACTCTTTTTCTTAAGTACTACTACATTCTGCTAAGAGTATAAGCTAATCAGCAGTTGCATTGGAATCTGTTAGTCGCTATACTATTGAGTGGAACCAAGGATTAGTGCAAATTTCTTTCTTTTGTTTTACCCCCGGAAGTGGCGACTTGACTTTCACAATGTATTCCCAGGCTGCCGCTGATTTTGCAGAGTTGTAGATATTGCAGAAAAGAAAATGGCTGCTCTGTTGCAGAGTATTACAGAAGGAATAGGAATCCATAACCTTCATGTAAGACTCAGAACAACATGTCAATCAACATGTCGATGACAAAGTCATTCACTGTTGCTTCAGATAGAGATGCCCAGAGCAGCTCTCCTCGTCTTACACTGGTCAACATTCAGCTTATTAAATATATCCATTTTACCGAATGCCCAGGTGCCAAACAATTGAGAATTTCTAGACGAAGGCACAAAAAATACCCATCGCAAATTGGCGTTGGTCCATGTGGATCGGCGGAACATGGGGGATGACTGTGAGGGAAAAGACTGAGGTTGGCTCTCGTATGCGCCTGTCTTCAATATTTGGTGCCAAGAAATGGGAATTGTCTGCATGCCAAGCTGAATCTCAATGAGGCGAAAAGGGGGTGATGTCGTGGATGCAGTATGGCAATGCCCACCGCTGACGGGGGAGGAGAGTATTGGCAGCCAAGCAATGAGAGGATGCCATGTCAGAAAGGGTGTATGTGACAACACAATAATGTATGGTGGCATAGCTTGCTGACAGATGCTCCGCATCCTACCCTTACTACTGAGCCAGGTGCTGAAGCAACGCATCCAGACAAATACTCATTGTTCCAACAGCAGACTTGGTCCATATGTTGGACAAGTGTGCATGTTTTGTATGTGCCTGAGGTTGTAGTTGCTCTTTCGTCAAAAATCTCATCACCTGTGATACATCCTGCTAATTTAAATTTAGGTCAGTCAGGAGTTTACAGTCATTTGGCTGCCATAAACCTAATCTTTGTATCACGTAGGCTTTAGAGCCCAATTTCCTGATTTGTTGAAAATTCAACAGAACATCAAATAACTTTGAACCAAACATCACATTTTGTAATGCTTGCCAATTGGATATAGAAGAGTTAAATTCTGTTCACGCTGTTTATACTTTTATACAATGATTGATGTTGGTGAATACTTTGGGTACAAAAGCCATATACTCTGATTATAATGTTGGGAGTCAATCAGCATTTTTATGACCTGCATAAACCTCAAATTAGACAAATATGGTGCTGTTTTTGGTGTTGTAATTGACTGTTCCCAATATGTTCCACATGTAGAAAAAGCTCCATGACTCTGGAAGTCACGTGTGTCAACTGTAAAATCAGGGAGCTTTTCTCAATTCATGAACAATTGACTTGTTGGAGATACCAGGCATTGCAGGACACTGACAATTTGAGACATTTAACTCTGTACCAAGCTAAAAAAAAAAGCAATTTTTGTACCAACCGCAAAACCATGAGCATTCTTTCTGGTTCATGTTCCGTCTTTTCCTTTGTCATGTCCCAGCTTGGTGCTCTACTTTTTCTTCTCTTTGTGCATCATTTCTTTTCAAGATTAAATTTCCTTCCTCAGTATCAGAGGAGCAGATAAACATCTGATATATAATATCTGATTTTTGGGGCTTGCGAGCTCATTTATGGTAAGTGAATTGAAACCTATTTCTAGTATAGCAACATAGTATCATATCTCCAATCCCCTGCACCTGGCAGGGGGTCATGGGTGAGAATCTTTTTATTTTATTTTAACGGGTCTCAGGACAAATATCTGTCAACTAGAGAAATTCTTCATGAAAAAGAGCCCACCAGAGGACAACACCAAATCTTCAAAAGCAGTGGCTCTAAACAGGAAATATTTTTTGGCGTTTACCTTTACCTTTAGGTGTTATTGTGACCATGACACACTTAGGATAAAACTTGAGATACATGTCCTTTTCACCTAATGCCGTCAACATCAAAAGTTCCCATTTACCTTGTCAGGATAGCTTCTTACTTCTAACTAGAGTCTGAAAGTCTTTGTATTACCGTTTACGGCAAACCACACCCGTCCGGCTAAAACAAACCATGTAAATTATTTGAAAATACCCTATGCTGTTGGCGTTCTGTAGCAGTGTTGGGTTCATCTTCTGTCATGGCTTAGTTCTAAATACGTTCTGCATAAAAAATATCTACATCGCCACTAACATAATAATTGTGAGTGATCCACATTGTGAGTGACAACACCCCCCTATTCACAAAACCCAATGGGTCGCCCCATCCTAATACTTATTTTACTGTACTATATATGTTGATACATTCTCTGTACTTTCTCTATATCTAGATATGATTATGAACAGTCATAGGGGATTCTGGAAGGGTGCATGAGATAACATTTTCCACATTTTTAATGTCTTTACGTTATGTGAAATGTTTGTTTACCGTGTGATAAGAGTGATGAGGCTGGAGGGCTATTCTTTGTGATGTGTGATTTTTCTTCTCTCAGGACTTAACTTTTGTATCCATGCACCACTGTACTCACTGTAGTCACTGTACTCAGTAGAGAGTGATAAATGTATCTTCAGTATATAGGCACAGTGCCATTCTCAGGAGACCTGGGTCAAAATATTCTTTGCAAATACTTTTCATGATTTGTTTCAGTCAACATAGTTGCCAGATGTTGATACAATGAGTACCAGAATGGGATTACAGGAGAGTATTTGAAAGTTAGTATACTTCTCTGGAATTGGCAATTTATTTGACGCTATCTGAGTTATCCCCCCATCTAGTATTCCATGTAGGTAAAAACAAATGCTGAGGAAAATAAAATAATTTGTAACTGGTATAATTTTCATTCTCATTCTCATCGAATAATCATACATTTCACCAAACGTGCATTTTTTTGACTGTCAATCGGTTGCTCAAAGCTAGAGCTGTTTTAATTAAGTGGTATTTGTATAAAATGGCTGCAATCTACAGAATCAAATAGTCTTCAATAACCTTTGAGTCAGTGGTGCTAACAAACAGGAAGAGCTGGCCGTGTATACATGGCCTGCTAAAAGCAACAACAAAAAAATAGAGACTTTGATCCTGGCAACCACAGCGTCACTGTAACCAGGGGGAGGAGAGAAACGCAAATAGTGGAGGATATGTGTGGCTTTCCAAAAAACATGTCATCGAGCAGCACGGCAAGTTCATCTGAGGAGAACCGGGGGAGGAGGAAATAAGTTCATTTTCTCTCTCTCTGCCCGTCCTCCCTCCCTGCACCCTCCCCTTTTTTTCCTACCTCACCCTTTTTGTACAGTATGCCATACTTCCTTTATCACATGCTCAAACATACGCACGCATGTGCTGACTCGCATGTATGCAAACAAACCCGCACACAAATGCCCACAGGCAATACCATGTGCATGTGTGTTTACACAATCATTTAACAGTTCACATTGTTCATAAAACAGTCTCATCGAGTGAAAAAAAAGTTTGTTTATAAAACCGTAATAAAACATGAAATATGCGTTTCTTTCAACATCTCTGCCCTTACACATTAGAACAGCCTAAACAAAATGAAAGGGTTTGATCTGAATTTAAGACCCTGCAACCTTAGAAAACCAGCCCCTTCATGTATAGAACAATGCTTGCATCAGAGGGATCTGGTTCATACTGGTTTCTGAACAGGTCTATGAAACAGCAGCAGTACATTCAAGACCACCTCAAGAACCACATGGTTTACCAGCATGATACAGTAACTGCATGTTTTTGGGAATGATTATTCTTCCCATGTCGGATACTTTTGGATTTTGGGGTCAAAATTCACAGCACACAGTGCCCACACTATAGCTGAGGGACCTTTTTTGTTGTAGCCGGTTGCAGATTTCCCCCACCTACACCTAATAATCCACTATCCTGTAACACAGAAACCAACATGTTTAGTGCAAAGAGCTTAATGCCTTTTATCTCAAAGTATTTCCTGTTTAAATCTTAGAGAGGCACTAATCACTTCTAAGGGGGTCAAATTTGTCACTACTTTACCACAATCTTGTACTTCCAGAGGCAGTAACACAACCACTAGCATTTCTTTGAACTTGGGGCATGTGTTTCATCGAACAGTCCTACATAAAGACTGTTCATTATGTTCACTATAGAGAAACGCTTTGGCTCTGATCATTTGTTAATTCACTTAACACAAGAAACTGAAGAATTATTTCAACTCAAAAAACTGGTGCATCTCAATCGAACAGAAATGGCGGCGATTTCGGCACTGCGTTTGGTGCAAGCAAAGCAGATACGTGTACAGCAGGAAAGTGACAGTATAAGAAGTGCAAAAGTGATGGGAAGGAATAAAGGAAGCGTTAAATCCAAAGAGGAATCATGAGGCCCAAACATTGAAGCAGAATCAAAAATCAGAAATACCTGGAGGTGAGTTTTTTGTACAGGACAGGCTAGTGTTGACCCGCAGAGAATAGGCCATGGTAGCGGCGGGAAAAAAAGGCGGGTTAGAAAGGAGACAAGAATGCATTTCCACAGCCCTCTCTTTTGCCTGCAAGACGAGGGAAAGGCTGAGTAGTGTACTAGCAAGCAACCCCACTCGAACAGGGGCTGGGGCTTGAGAGCAGTTTCTGGGCCATGCCCTCCTCTCTCCCTGCCCACTTTTGCCCTGCTGCCAAGAGAGAGAGAGACAGGGAGAGGAGAAAGGGAGGCAGAAAAAGAAATCATGAGGTCACAGAAGCTTGCTTAAACACACATACAGAAGATATGAAATTGATTCGGAGCATGGGTGCAGTAGATGTTGCAAACTGAGTTGCTTTGAGGCAAAGTCATCAAGTTTGCCAAGTAAACTCCTCTCACAAAGGGGAACGATTCACATGTAGATTGTTGGGTCATCAAATAGACATCTCACTTGAGTATAGGCTATGGGGCTGAGGGAGAGTGAGAGAGAGAGGTAGAGAGGGAGGGAGAGAGAGAGAAATAAGCTCGGGTAAAAGTATCATAAGTGAGTACTTACATGCTGTCCTTTGCCAATGCCAAAAGGTTTGACAGATTTATCTCCAGTTGGCCAAACATTTCAATGCCAGATATTCCCGATGCATTTCAGAGCAAAGGAGTTAAAGGCTTCTCTCAGAGCCGTGCAGTAAAGCCTTTTGTCAGCAGTTGGCATCCTTCCCAGGTAGTACATGCCTCACAGTTCCCATTTTCGGTAGTCATTCCAGACGTCTTTAGCTGTTCTGCACCTGCCTGTGTTTTTATTTTGATTTGTCCCATAGACGAGAGGAAAAAATGGAAGCCAGTGAAGTTCTGATTTAATTTGATTGTAGAAGTGAATGAAAAAGTGTTTACGGTCAAGATAACTGACAAAATGAGAGGTGCTGGACGTTAACCAAAATGTACACTTGTTTTGCAAGACTCATCCTCAAGAAGCAAAACGTGTCATGGAGCTGGAAAAAGAAACTAAAGGGAGGAAGGGGTCAACCGCTGGCAAAAAATGGCCGTAGCAAGATTAAAAGACATTGTTCCACATGGACAAAATGTTAAATAATCCAATGTCCCACTTCCAAATAGGGCACAGTGCTTCCAGTTCAAGTGTGTCCTCAAGTGCCACAGTCAGACACTCATCCATATCTTTCCTCAGGCATTATCCAGGGCAGCTTCCTCCGTGACGTCATTGTCTCTTCAAATATTTTATTTTTCTTTATCAATCATCTTCCTTACATATAAATCCTTTTCTCCTCTTGTGCAATTCTCTTTCCCAGGACAGGTCTGTGTACTTGCTTGTAGAATCTGCGGTTTAAACGTACACCCGGAAGCAAACGTGAATCATTCTGCTGATATCTCGGGCAGGTCGAAGAGTGAAAAAGGAGAGGAGCTGTAAACTCCCTTTACAAATCTTTCTCCGTGTCTCTCTCTTCCTGCTCGTGAACACTGAGCTTGTAAAAGTTTCAGCTGCAAGGGCTTGGGCCAGCCTCCATTGGCACGGTTTCAAAAGAGCCCTGCCTGATTCAAAAACGGTAGGGACAAGTCTGTGAGGG
>CABFOQ010052943.1:19303-41443 GCA_900660455.1 Gephyroberyx darwinii
TTTGGTTTTGTTTCCATTTCTGTTTTCTTTTTCTTTTTTAATTTGTGACAGGGTTGGTTTTTACTGCTTGGATGATGTAAAGTAAAAGAAACTTCCCATAACTCACTTTTCTTATTTATTTTTTCCCTTACAAAGAAACTCTTGTGAGTGGGGAGAACGGCTCCAATGAACCATATGGAATTTGTCTCAGTCCATTTTATATAGGAAGTGATGATGATTGAGTACAGGTATCCAGACCTTCTCTGACCACTGAACAGGGACTCTCAGCTCTGCTCCATGAAGTGTGATGGTTAGCTGAAGTGCGCTGTGTGTAGAAATATGAAACTCACTGAAGAAATCTTGTGCTTTTATATCTTTAAGCAAGATGAAAGCACAGTAAAATACCATTTCAAATAAATGAAATACAGTTCAGTCTTGTAGGTAGTATATAGAGCCTTCTGCAGAAGAGCATTGCCCAAGCCACATGGGGCCTCAGGCATGTTGTAGGCATGCCAGACAGAGAGACAGAGATAACACATTGACTGGCAGTAATTCCTTACAACATCCTGCCAGAATAATTGCTTTCTATTCTTATATAATAATTCATTTCGCACATAGAAAGTTGTAATGAATTTTACTGTCGTCAGTAATTGATTTACCTCTAACTCATCATAGATAAACATTGGCTGAGGTGATTTTGAGGCGACAAAATGTACAAAACACATTGGGCACCTCATAGATTACTAGCGGTCGTCTACTCCTCTGTTTGGCAGTGCCTATATGGAGTAACCCGTCCCCACTGGGACTGTAATTGTATTTTCAATAAGGTTTGGGGTGGATATTAATATTAAAGTGCTTTTTACATTAAAATTCACATTAAAATGTGTGAGTAGTCACGTGCATCAGTGATGTTATCAAATGCAAACCAATAGGACGTACTAATATGCTGCCTTAGTCCTAGTGTATTCAGTTCTGACTTGTTTTTTATCACTACAATAATACATAAGTCTAGAAAGAAAAACTACATTTCGACTTTTAATTGTTATTATTATTCTATTATTATTATTTTCTTATTTCTTATAATATCTTTTCATATATTTTAGTGTGAATTTCTCTTTTTTATATTGTATTCTTGACCTTTGCCTTATAGTACTTGCTTTTATTCTTGTTTTGTTTTATTCTCTTGCTATGTTTATGGTTTATTGTTATTTTTTATTGTTATGCACCAAACACCAAGACAAATTCCTTGCATGTGAAAACATATTTGCCAATAAAACTGTTTCTGATTCTGATTTTGATATTTAGAAGTCTGAATGACGAGCAACAATATATGGCTCACCTTTACAAAAACCTTATTGATTGGCTCTACGTTAGACATTTATTAGGGGAGCTGTTTGCACTGATGTAATGAGTGGTCCTGTTTGCTAAAAACACAGTGTAGTTTCACTTTCCCATCGTTAACAACAATTTATGTCACCACTGCATCACTACACAGGGGGCTCCTGGAGGTGCTACAGCTGGACTTTGTGCCCAAGGATGTTTCAGAGCAGGCTGAGAGTCAACTGATCTCCTGGCGCCTGGAGTTGCCAGGGAACGTCAAAGATGTTGGCATAATGCGGATATACACCACCCAGAGAGACTATGTGGGGCTCGCTCCACTGGTCATGGTGAGAAACATGTCTGTGTGTATTTGTGTGCTGTCTGTAAATGGTGGTGTTTCTGTGTGTAGCTGTATCTATCTAAATGTGTGTCTGTTTGTGTCTGTATGTGTCATAGTGAGTGAACTTGTTTAGTAACGTTGTTGTTCCCATTCATCAGGATGTTATATACTCTCATACGTGGTGTTAGCGTGCTTATTGGTATGATTTTAGCTCATTTAACATCAGTAACACAGCAATCTCTTCACATTGGGCAGGGTATTAACCTCCCTTGGACATGCAATTAAGTCAACCCTGCTTGTCCAATGAAATGTCTATTATATTCTGATCTAGGCCGGTGTTTTAGGGAGGAGGAGGTTGGAGGCCCTGTCGAGTGTATTAAGTGAAGTGGAGTGCCCTAGAGAGGCATGTCAACTGGGACGAGGATCTGTTAATTGCAGAGAGGCCCTGTGCCAGGTCACTTGGCCTCCACACAGAAAACATCAAGCCGCGGCAGGCGAGGGTCTCCCGCTGCTTCACTCAATCTTAATGAAGTTGGCATTGACTGCCGGGGTAAAATACTTTTTCAGAGACTAAACTTCTTGAAGGAAAAACAAGGAAAGTTGGGTTACTGACTCATATATGACACAGTATCTTGTATGAAACATTATTTTTCATGCTGAGGCTGATTTCCCTCTGCCGCTTGTTGTATCGGTCTCAAAAACTGTTACAGTTTGGGCAAACAACTAGAGATCACAAGATAGACCCTCATGTGTTTTGACCGGACATTGAGTAGGTTATCCCGTGGTACAATACTCAAACAGTATTTATTTTCATCTCATAGGCTCATGAACATGAACAGTGGCAGCAACTTTTTTGTTTCTTTCAATAACGGCCTATTTAAAAAGTGTGTGTCTTTATACATTTATTCATCGCTGAACCAATTACAGTCTGCAGCTCCCTTGAACCGCCACCGGTGTTGACAATCTGAATCACACTAGCAAAATCTGTTTGTACGAGAATAAATTGATATAACCTTTTGCATCCGCTTACTCAGTTAACCTTGTGTAACTTTTGAATTATTATTAGGGTTTGTTTTTCCCACACAGTGTCTGTCTTACACTCGTATCAAAAATAAAACTGCTCTGAAAGATTTTAGATAGAGCAACCGCTTGATTACTGCGTGCCAGATTCTTGCGGCGCCTGAGAAAACATGGAAACATCAAACGAGATTTCTCTCCGTCTGGTAGCACCAGCGCCGTAGAGCCCTGAGAGTTGCACTCTGATATTACCCTACCCTGGTTCAGTGGCTTATGTTTGGGTCAGTGTCGAAGACCGAACTAGAGCATGTCCTTTTGGAATTGCGGTCAGCAGCTGTCAAGCCGACGGGGTTCAGAACGTGAGGATGCCAGGGAACATCTGCCGAGTGCTTGCCTGATGCTTAGTCCGCAAACATCAAGAGAAAAAAAAAAAAGACCCGGCCAGAAAAATCAACCAGTGATTCTTACACACACACCCACACACACACGCTGCACCACCTATAGTAGATTAAAAAGAGGTTATTAGAGAACTTATCAACTGGAAAGCGCTTGTAAATCCATGTCGAAGGAGTTAAAAGTGTAAAGGAAAAGCTAGATCAGGGTTGATGACAACTCAGAGGACGTTCAAGAGCTAAGCTGCTGCTAAGCGTTGACGTAGACGTACAAGGTAGGAAAATGAGTTGGAAGATTTGAAATGTAATCAGGTTTAGGTGTTAGTGTGAGTAATATTGTTGCCGTGTATAACGTAGTGGAGGATTTGAAGATTTATTTTCATTCAGGTGTCTGCGAGTAGGGCATCCACCTGCATACACATCATAGAGATCATCCAATGCATCCGTGTGTGTGTGTGTGTTGCATCTATGTAATGTGTGTGAGCATTTGCGTCAACTGTGTCGGCCTATGGGTGTTATACTCATCACCCTAAGTCTCTCTATCTGCCGTTTCCCCCGATACAGAACAGCGACGTCCTGAACACTGCAGTGCTGACTGGTAAGATGGTGACGGTCCCTGTGAAGACTCTGGCTGTGGAGGCGGATGGCTCAGTCACTGATGTCACCAACTACACCAGCTGTAGGTCCACAGAGGAGGACGTGCTCAAGGTCTGTTAGATAAAGGGTTCTCAAACATGTTGCATATCCAGTATCCCAAATAATAAAAGGAGAGATGCTCCTGTTATTGAACCAGTACATTAAATAATAGGAAAATAAATCTATCCTACAACCACACAGAATTTAAGCAGAGGAAAGTAGTTATTGTGATAATTTCCACTCCAGATAAGCTGCTGGTACATGGTACATATATTTCAGGGTTGCTAAATGTATGAAAAAAGGCACTGGAGGCACTGAAAAACATTTCTGGTTATGCTGCTGTGTATATACCAGGGCATCAGGTTGCTTTGTGTTAAACTGACATCATACTCAACAGGTCTCGCACTAACCCCCGTGTGTCAGAGCATCATGGATAAAAGCAGACTCTCCCATATGGCATTAGAGGCTGATCTCATGATCCCACTGCTCAAGCCCTAAGCATAGTGATTTGACCTTTGTGTAATGGATCCCTGTTACTAGGACAGGAGGAGTAGAGGGAGAAATGTTGCCATGGGGGAGGGAGAGAGAGAGAGAGGAGAGAGAGAGAGAGACAGAGAGAGAGACAGTGAGCATAAAAGCAAAAGAAAAGGAATTATGTTATTTTCCATTAGCAGATATGTCGGCCACTGGCTCAGTGACTGTGAGACAGTGTGTAAATGTGTAAGCCTCTGAGAGAGAGTGAGGAAGAGGCAGCGATAGAGGGAGAAGTAATGAGTTTGTAATGACTTCTATAACGATAGTGCAACCTAATCCAGTTATTATTATGTCTAGAAACGGTCTGCTACAGTTCCTGTGGTCACTGACCCCTCTCAGAGTGAGGCTCTCTCTTTTGTAGTACAACTGCCTACCACACACACACACACACGCACACACACACACGCACACAATCAAGCTGGAATAGAGAGCTGATGAGTTTTTCCATCACCATTTTCGACCTGGACCCCTGGACCGTTTTCCCATCATTTTCCACCATACGGACCAAAATCTCACCAATATCTTTACTTTGCACCTTTTTCAACAAATTGATTGCTCGCTCTGCAATGAGACATTTATATATATTTTTCAGTTTATTTTCAGTTTTGCACTACTCTACACAGCAGCACATGCTTGTGGGGTTGGTTTTGTGAGCATCCTTTGGCACTAGAGGACTGTATTGGAGAGGCCAAAACATAGCAGCTACTGGATATTTGGATGTTTTGATATGATGGGAAAAAGGGCTTCACTCGACATTTCCAGAGGAGTTCACAGTTCAGTTTACCCTGCAAGTGTTATACCCCTTTCCCCCCGCCGCCCTCCCTCTCTTTCTTTTTTTTTTTTTTTTTCCTCTCCCCCTTTTTTCATCCAGTGCTACACTCTATTCTCCAGTCCAGTGCTCTCCAATTACCTCTGTGGAGCTACTGGTTTGTTAAGATAAGTGAGGCGGTTTTGGAGATATGCCTCCAATGTTAAATAAGACACACCTGCTGTGTCTCACCACATTGCTCCCGCTGGCGGGAATTGCAGTGCTCTTCCCTGCAGCGCTGGAGAAACAGTCATGGGGCAGAAAGCCTTATTATTCAGGAACGGTTTCATAGAGACCAGGGCCATAAATTTACATGACGCGAGCAGAAACATAGTCTGGTTTCCTTGCCCAAACTTTGGAAGGAGTTATTTTATGAAGAAAATGTGTTATTGGTTTTTTTTTTTTAGCTTATTTGTATTGGTGCTTCTTGTTTCTCCTCTACTCTCATCATCAGTTCCTCACTTTTTTCTAAGTGCATCGTCCATGGGGCTAAACATGAAATATTTTCCTCCAAGAACATGAATGGTTAGTCATTTTGGACATTGTTTCTTGATAGAATAGTCACAATGTTGTCTCTCTGTCTTGTTTTGTTTAATTTTAATTTAATTTTAGTTTAATTTAACCTTTACCTAACCACACAAGTCAATTAACAACAAATTCTTATTTACAATGTATTAAAGTACATAACAGTAATAAAGTAATTAAAGTAATAACAATAACAACAATATTAATAACAATAATAATATCCTGAGGCAGAGAGAGAGAGAGAGAGAGAGAGAGAGAGAGAGAGAGAGAGAGAGAGATGAAATTGTCCAATTTCGACAGCAAGACAGATAAAAGAATATAATACAACAATAGATCAAATACAATTCAGATTCATAATCTTTTTCAACTAATTACAGTCACTGGGAGCAGGATTGATGGGCAGACCGAGTGTTATGGGAAGATGATGTGATTTGTAACGCATTTGTCAGATAGGAGGGTATCAAACCAAGGAAGGTTTTGTAAGTAGCAGTGAGCCAATGGATTTTTCCATCAGTATATTGAGAGGGCCAGTTAACTGATGCTTACAAATGGATCACAGTGGTGTGCTATAGGGAGCATTGGTGACAAACCTGGATGCTGAGTGGTACAAAACATCACGCCGCTCAAGAGCACCCTGGCCTGCAGACGTATAAATAACATCACCATCATTGAACAAGATTCATTATGTGTTGGGAGAATGAGAGAGTACTGCTGAGATATACTGTATGTATGAGAGCTCATTAGTTGTCTTAATAGTGCCAGAGAGTACCACAGATGTTTTTCCCCAAACCACACGACTTCAGTTTTTAAAACCATGTTCAATCTGGAGAGAGCCACCTGGAGTGGCTTTGAGGGTCCAACTGAGTACAACATTGTGTCATCTGCATAAAGGTGGATGAATGAGTCACCAACAGCCACATACAATATCATTGATGTAGATGGAGAATAGTGTGTAGCTGAGGAATGGAGCCTTGTGGTGCACCTTTGGTGAGAGGCAAGGACTGAGACAGCAGATGCTCAGCTTTAACACGTTACCTGTTCTACTAGAGAGATAGTTGGAGAACCAGGCGAGGAAGTGGTTTGTGACACCGATGCTGCCAGGTCTGTCTTTGTCTCTCTCTTTCTTTCTCTATCTGTCTCTCAATATCCTTCTTTTCCCTCTCTCCCTTTCTCTCTTGCCTGTTTGGTCCAGGTGTCGGAGCGCTGTGACTATGTGTATGTGAATGGGAAGGAGACGAGGGGGAAGAGCAGGGTGTTGCTCAACTTCACCTACAGTTTCCTGAGTGCCCAGCTGGAGATGAGTGTATGGATGCCCCGCCTGCCCTTGACCATTGATGTGGCCGACGCCGAGCTGAGCCAGATCAAGGGCTGGAGGGTCCCTGTTACCACCGGCAACAGGAGGTAAGGCCTGACCAGTTCCAAACCATTACAAAGTAGCTGTTGTCTAGCGCTACACATTACACTGTAGCGCTAGACATCTGTCATTGGTTGTGGTTTGGTCAGCCTGATCAGAGGTTGACGGGAGTTTAAACTATGACAGATACTGTTACCTGTTAAGCACGCTGTTGAGCAGTTTGGCTAGAAGCACCTAATGTCAGATAAAATACTAGAGGTTCCTAAATTCACATCCCTGAAAGCTTTGCTAAGCTTGGAGTTTCATCTCCAGTTAAATGTCACTTGGGTGGCTTAGTCAGACCTGAGCAACAAACCCTTGGGAGATCCACTGTACATCAACAAAGGATCAAATTGCTGAGAATTAAAGAATAACACATATATTCAGGATTTCACAGAGAAACAATGAAATTACAATAAAAAAAAGCTGCAGCTCAAACAGCACATTAACAAAAATATATTTTGTTTAACAGCAGAAAGCTTCAGATAGAGTAATAGTAGAGTAATGGTACAATTGTATCCCTATGGCTGGGATTTTTTTATTTTATTTTTTAATATTTTTACTACTGTTTTGTATCTTGTGCTTTCTGTTCTATGTCATATGTTCATTTGTTCAGTTTTTCTCTTGATTTTGAAGCACTTTTTTTAACTTTGTTTTAAAAAATGCAAAAGATTATTATTATTATGTTATTATTAATAGAAACCAATTGGGAATAGTGAGAAAACAAAACAATAGTGTAGTAAATAGGTTGCTATGAACACTGGAGGATAGGAACATTAAATCCCTACAGCTTAGCAGTTCCCTAGCCCCTAATGTATATTAAAGAGATGGATAGAAATATATATTTTCAATCATAAAAAATAATCACATCTGTGTTAGTTGCATTAGTGTATTGGTATTCCCCATGGATAGGACTCTGTGGAGGCAACACAATTGCCCTGAGGGTATGGGTTAGTAGGATTTCACTCAATACTTACAGTAGAGTCATTATTTTGTGCTCAATAAAACGATGATGGCACACTGATGGGCCATTAGTTTACTCCAGGGTAAATAATTGTCTCTGGGGCTTCCGTTTCCTGAAATACCCAATAATCCACCCCAGACACAACCAGATGTCACACCCAAAATCTGAAATTTCAATGGTTCTGGTCTGAGTGTGATGGCAAGTTTCTGCCCACGTGTGCTAATCCTAAAGTTAGTAAGTGTCCACTTTAAAGTCTCATGCCTGTGTTGCACTGTGTGTGGGTGGGTGTACTTGGATGCATGTGCACGCATGTTTGTGCATGAGTGTGTGTGCAGACTATGCGTGCAGAAATGTAGTCGAGAGGCACCTAAAATCTCACAGACTGACATTAGACATTATGACTTGGCTGAGGTGAAAATGAAGGGAACTGATGAAATGAGCTGAACTTCCTGAACAGCATATGACCAACTACAGACACCCAGAGACATTTTACAACAAATTCATGAACCTTTTGAACTGGTTTTTATTGATTCCACACACTCCAGTAGCCAGTTCTGACTGGGTCTTGACATTCCTTCAATAGCAATACTATTTGAAATGGTCTTTGATTTTGGTATCACCCTGTGTGTGTGTGCGTGTGTGTGTGCATCCATGTGTGCGTCAGGTCAACATGGGACAGTGAGGAGGAGGAGGAGATGAGGAAGGGCAGGGGTTGCATGCTGCAGTACCAACACACTCTGTTCAGGGTACTCACACCATTCATAGCCCAGTCTGCCTCCGGGGTGCTGCCAGATCCCCTCACTGGGACGGTGCCCGTCGAGCAATTCCTGGGTCCTGATTGGCAGGTAAAAAGTTTCAACAACTGAAACCCAAAGCTAAAGTACCAACACACAGGCATCTCTTCTTAACCTCCTGGAACTAGATTTGTTGTTGCAATTTTTCACTAGAAGCATATTAATCAGACTGCTTGTTGCCGCAATCTTTTAAAACCCATTTCCTATTTTTTAAATCTAGGCTTTGGCTAGGGATTTAATGAAATTAACATATTTTCTTTCCATTACATGCTCTGCAAGCATTGCTGGAAATATCTTTTACTCTCCTGACTTTGCAGGTGGACGTGACCAATCTGGTACGCTATTCTCTGAAGGTGGTAGACCCTGATGTGGCCAGGGTGCAGGCTGGAGTGGTTCTGCAGGGGCGGGCTATGGGCACCACCACTCTACAGGTTTGTGTGTGTGTGTGTGTGTGTGTGTGTGTGTTCCTGATAACCTGACAACAACCCACAACAGCTAATGTGTCTATCACGAGGCTGTTGAAGTGACCTTGTGTGTGTAGTTATGGGGGTTTCAGTGCAGTGAATATACATGTACATGCATCTGCAGTACAGAGGAATGAAGTTTGGATGGGGTTGTACTGTATGTGTGTGTGTTGCAGGTGCTGTCCCCTTTGACGTCAGCGGTCCTGGGTGAGAGGAGCATCAGGGTGCTGGATGATAAAGTGAGTGTGACAGAGCTGGGGGTACAGTTGGTATCTGGACTCTCTCTGTCCCTGCAGCTCAGCCCAGAGAGCAACAGGGCCATCATCGCCACTGCGGCCACACAGGAAGTCGTCACACAGCTCAAACAGGTAGGTATTGTATATAGTTATATACAGGCAATATATAGCAATGCTACCTCTTTTTTAATCTCTTTTTATGCTTGTTAGCATTATACACTTATTTATTTTTAAAGTAGCTATTGACAGTGGAGATGTTAAGAAACTACAAGCTTTTAAAAAGGAGTTTTCAGTTGTGTTTGCTCACTATATTTCCTTAGGCTAACGGTTAAAGGTTAAAGGTTAAAGGTTAATCACAAATGCTTAATTGTAATGTTTTCTGTTATCTAGATTTTGGAACAGTCAAAAGAGTTTATGTACTATGTACACTTCTGTACATAGAGATAAAGAAGCTCCATTATATTTTATATCATAATATCTCTGGGTACTATGAAGAGTACTATTTAATGTGATGTACTATTGTCACTATTATTATTATAAGCTTGGGCAAAACCCATCTTAAAAGTATTCAGTACAAATGAGTCTAAATTTCAACTGGCCTAATTTTCTTAATTGGTGGAAATTGGTGGAACAACTCTTTGGAATTGATTCTCATAAAATTCAGACCAGAATCAAAAGTGAGTCTCAAATTTCTGTCGGTTTGTTGATATTATTTGATAATTGTTTATTATTTATCTTCAGATATTGTCCTTTAATAAAAAAAAAAAATAATAAAAGATTTTCATGAATTTCGAAAGCTGAAAGCTGCATTTGGTGGGATGAAAAGAAACAACATGAGATTTATCCATATTTAGTTGAAGAATGTTTTGAAACATATCAACAATCTTTAACAGTATCTAGCCCACGTTTATCGGTCAATGACTTATATTTCCAAGTGGGAGCACATAGATCCCAAAATAACACCCAGAATGTAATCTATATTCTATATAAACTATAATCTATAATCTATAATCTCTATAATCTATATATAATCTATATTGTCCATACTACAACTCAGCACTGGAGTGAGAACTACCAAAGGCCTCAGATACCTGCCTGTGACAAATGATATAAACCATTTAAGGGCAGTATCTCTAATTCCTACATAGTTCCTGTAATGATCAATTAAGATGAACATCTGAGTGAAAGACAACACTAAGGTCAAGTAGAACTCAAATCAGCCATTCACCAGTATTTGCTGTTAAAAGATCATTTGTAAGGTCTGGAAGGGTCCATACCAAGAGACTGGAAGGGTCCGTACGCTTGTAAAGAGGCTAGAATGATACAGGTCTGAAATATAATAGAACAGAGCCACTGACCAGGGAGCTGTTTACGATGCCCAGCAGTTAACTCGTTACCACTACCGCTTAGCACATTTTGCAACTGTTAAAATGTCCAAAATGACTAAAACATTTCTGTTTGAAATACACAGTTGTATTTTGTTCCGTGAGTGCCCTCCAAACAAGTAGCCGTTGACAGCGTTGACAGGGAATGTTCATCCCCTTAGCTTGAAGAATAACTTTTACACCACTCTCCGTTGTCGTAACTCTTACAGGTAAAGTGCTAATGTGGGTGGATTGAATCTGGCTTGTGTCATCTGTATTGATTTATCACCGTGAAGGTACTGTACAGGGTGCTGTGGGGGTTGAAGTGTAAATCACACTTGAAAGTTGGGATTCTCTTCCTTCGTGGTCAAACTAGGTGAAATGAGAGTCGGCCCCAAGTTGATCTTAGTTCCAGCAGTTTAATACACAGGCGTGGACAGAGACGAACATCACCAAACAAGGCAAAGCATGAGTCTGTGTCTAACTGCAGGATCTTATATAGGGTCAATGTATACGTTCCTAAGACAATCCCTGGCTGGATATCTTCTCCATGTCTGTCCAGGACCCCTACTCGTGGACGTCTCCACACAGCCCTGCCACCCTTCCAGTCCTAATACCAGATGTTTCTTCCTTCAGTATCTCCTAGACCCTGTGGATCCCGAGGGTCCTTTATAAGAGTTAACCTACTGACAGTGTACATAGTTAAACCATTTATAAATGCCCAAGAGATATATATAATGGATATAAATGATGCAAAGTTAATATGAAGGAGTTAATATACAATGATACAAGCAGACACAGCACATTAATCATATTAAATGTAATTATCACGTCCCAATCTATAAATTCACCTATCAACACTGCATGCAGAAAAATAGAGAAAGTCCCCGTTGCAAAGATCCATTTAGACTAAACAGACAAAAATGGTAAAGGTGACTGTGAGAGCACTTTCTGGGACTAGGTGTCCGTTTCTAGTTCACAACTGATGACTGTTATATAAAGCAAAGCTCCTTTGGGCATAAAAACAGAAACTTTCCGTGGATGCACAAAATCCCTTTCCCACTAGTTGTTACTGGACAAACTTCAGATTTTACATGTGGAGGGAGTTGTGAATATAGTTCAAGTATCAACTGTGGGTGGAGAAGAATGAAATGATTTGTGAGTCTGTCTTGCCATATGTACTGACTTACTGTGAATGTACTGTAAGTCAATAGCATGCTATTTAAAGTAAATTGAGCAAGACAGCATGAAGATTAGTATTAGCACTGATCAATGTACACACACACACAGACACACACACACAAACAAACACAAACTCGTTAACTGATGAGAAGAATTGACTCTGAATCTAGTGATGGGCATGTTCCACCACATATTATCACTAATCATTGGTGCATTTATAGCTTGATCAGTGGTTTCTCTTGACAACTTTACTTCAATATTTAACTCTACCAGCATTTCCTTCAGAAAAAAGGAAAAAACACCCAGTCTACCGTTCATGTGTTTCTTTCACTGCCTTTGGCTATTAGATGCAGTCCATCACGACGCGTTAAGATTTGTTACCAACTGTAAATCCTTGACTCATCATTGTACCTTGTATGCCAAGGCTGGTCGGCCATCTCTGTCCAGGCATCAGCTTAGTCACTGGTCTATCTTTATTTATAAGGCCATTCTGGGAAAGCTTCCTTCCTGCTTATATGCTTCTATCAGTCAGAAAGGTGGAGTTCAGTATAATCTGCTGTGCCAGGATTTATTTTTACTAACTGTCCGCAAATCTCTGATGAAAAGTTTTATGATATCTGCCACCACTGCATGGATACCCTGCAGAAAGACTTGAAACTAAAGGAACTGGAGACTCTTTTGAGTTTAAAGCAATTGTCAGATCAAGGGAAGATGAATCTTTTGGTAATTGTAACTTTTAGTATGATGATGCCCATGCCTTTTAATTGTACTCTACTACCCCTCACTCCCCTATCTCTCTCTCTCTCTCACTCTCTCTCTCTCTCACTCTCACACACACACCTTCCTTCTTTCATTCTCTCTCCTTGCTTCTCTCACTTTCTTCTAAACTTGTTATATTTGTTAGATTGTGCCACTATTATGTGCTGTCATGTCCGTGTAACTTTCTGTGCTGCTGCCATCTTGACCAGGTCTCCCTTGAAAAAGAGATTTCAAATCTTAGTGGGAGTTACTGGTTTAATAAAGGTTAAATAAAGTAAAATAAGTATTAGTGTTAGCTTTCCTGCATTCTCTTTTAATAGCATGGAAATACGTGTTCATCCATGAAAATAGTTTTGAGGAGCATTATGTAAAGTGTTGAAATTCTCAACTAGATTGTCCATTAGACTAATCTGTACGGGATTTGATGAATCTTGGTAATGCTGCCAACAGATTATACAACTTTCAATATCCTAACAAACTAACTAAACTAACAAAAAAGAGCAATTCAAACTAAACGGCAGACTTTTGCCATTTCTCCGAGATAGCTAGGGACAGGAATCAACAACATGAATCATCTGTGATGGGGTTCAACCAGCAGATCCCCGTAACACTCAAATCTCATGGTGCTTATGGTACCTTGAGATATATATATATATATATATGTATATATATATTTTTTCTATCTCAAGACATCCTCTCATTGACTATTGTCAATCTGTTAGAGATTTTGTTTTTTTAAAAAGAGGAGTGGCCAGTCGAGGCCAGTGGGGGCATACATGTGGCTCCAGAGACTTGACCACTCCATGACTCTAACCACACTCATAAGCTTGGTCATGGACTGTAGAAGACACATGGACTATACTATACATGGACACATATACAATTACATTTGAAACATTCTGGCCTCTTGTATTATTTGGACAACGTACATGGATATTGAAATTTCCAAGAATGATAACCTTGTACTTTTGTGATCTTTAGGAAATCAGAGATGAAATTATCATGATTTGGAGGTTACCAATACACATAGACACACTACATGAAATATTGTTGGTGTCATGTCAAGGATACAACAAAGAATGATGCATTGGCACAGGGGGAACAAGGTCAAAGTGGGGATAGGTATAATTGTAACTGTCCTCGCTGAATAGGGTGTGCTGGCTTACAGGGATCAAGTGACCTTGCTCAACCTATGCATCTAATCTTTATGTAAACTGGTTCTTTGATTTTTATTTGCTTATTTCATTTTTCTATTCTCTTTTTTTTTGCTGGGGTTGGAGCAGCTTCACTTGCACGGTCTCTCAATAAAAAAGAAAAAGAAAAGGAGGAGTTCTTCTATCTCTGGGAGGAAAGTGGAGGGAAATCCAGGCACTTGTTAGTGGGAGGTGAAGATGGGCCTGATCTCTGTGGATGTGAAACATGCCACTGGCTTCTCTTTAAGAGGTCTGTAGAGGAGTCCTGGCTTGCATGTCATGTCACCATTACAAGAGGAGGATCAATTCTTCTGGAAGTGGAAAATCCTTAATCTCTCTGTGACAGTGGTGATACGTTATCCTCTTGACCTTCACAGCACCTAGCCTTATTGTGTTTGGCAATTTATGAATTGTGGAGAACCACAGGGCATATTTTACAATAATCGGCATTGTGATTTATGATGATGAAGCATCCAAATGTGAAAGCAAAGTAGAGTTGGTGATTCTTGCTTCGGGATACTCCTCAACTGCTTTAAGCACCGAAGCATCGCTTTTTAAGGTTGTAAATCTTTAGTCCCAGTATGTATGATGATAAATATTTAGCTCCTTTCCCTTCGTCTTCAGAGGTAATTTTAAAAAACATGAAAAAAAAGCTGTCGTTAGGTCACTGCACCAGAGCGTATGCTTTTGAGTACCTGGTTTTGATGGATGGATGAATATTTTACAGTCACAGAACCAGAATTTTTTTTGTCCATACAAGAAACTTAACTTGACCAACCATTATTAAAGCATAAGTGCAGAATATGTTGAATGCACAATAAATGAAATATTACATATGACACTTCAATAATAAAGTTGTTGTGAGGCCTTTCGTTTCCAAGTCTTCATGGATTAGGACTTAATAATGACAATTATAATGACAACTCTCTGATGAAGAAAGACAAATATGCACACGTAATTTATAAATGTGCCATAATTAGACCACATATAACACACCGTTTAATTCTCTGTAATAGCCGTGATAAATAACCGTGATATTCTGCACTCATTTAAGCATTCTCCATGGTTCTGGGGATGAGGGCTCGGTTGTTCCTGCATCACTAATTGACCAGAAGCATTGTGTTAAAACAGCTTTATCGTAAAACCTCTGTAAAAGAGGGTCGTAAAACTGTGTGTTCAACTTAAATAAAACATTAAAATGGCATCTCTGGTATCACTGTATCCTAAATGCTCATTTTCCAACAAAGAAATGATTGGCTTCTGCATAGAGAGAGGATTTGTATAACAAGAGATGCAACAAAAGAGCATATTTAACTCTGACTTAGGGGTCTAATAACATTTGTGTATTCTCTCTGCTTCTCGGGATGTGCAGTCATTATGTTCGCAGCGCAGACCATAATTCACAGTTGCCACGCTGTGTGAGAGAGTTGGAGGCAGACAGCGTGTGCAGATGATCCATTTAAAAGCTCACTCACATATTTAGTCATGGCGGCATGCCTATTTTAAACCAATTCCCAACAGCATGGCACGGGGCAACAATTAGGTAATCCGTAGCTGCTGGAATGGCAGTCCATTTTACCTGCAGTGTCACTCTGCCCTCGTCAATACACAACTATTAGAGCCAAGCCGGCACATGACCGGCCCTTTGTTTCTGTGACGGCAAGCTGTTAATGCGCTGCTCACGGCTATTCATACGTATCCACATCAAAAGTATTGGTCGGGTCTGTGGCTCACATGAGCAAAGGGAAATAGGTCATTGTCTATCAATGTGATTGGATTGGCTAATTGTCCTCTTATGATGGATCCTGTTAGTATTATTGTTAATCTTATTTAATGGATATCAATTTTACTCCTATTTTTGTTCCATTATAGTTAAATTATATTTCACAACATGATTTTATTGGACTCTCATTTATGGCACAATAGCACCCTATGTAGTTATAAAGGGATTAGTATAGGCTATTTACTTCCAGCAACAATCATGGCAATATCGTTTATGGAATACAAAAATACAGCAGGATTGAGAATACTGAGGATTTCTAAACTGTAAATGCAATGTAAATGGAAGCTAATGTTAACTCCTGCATGGACCATTAGAAAGGACTGGCGTATAGTCAATGCTGGAGGAGAATATTGATTCTCTGCCTGTGTTTTGACCTGCTTTCTTGTATGTGAACTCTGCATTGCTCTGTTATCATATAAACTGGTGTGTCTTTCTTTGTTTCTTTGTCTATTTCTTTCTTCCTTCCTTTCTTTCTTTTACTCCCAACTCCCCGCCCTCTGCAGGAAGCAGTGGTCAGCTGCTGGGTTCAGTTCAGCGATGGTGCAGTCACTCCTCTGGAGCTGTTTGACCGCAGCATCTACTCCCTGACTGTCTCCACCCCGGATGAGAGGGTAGCTACGGTACGACGCACCCCGCAGTCCACATTTGTCGTGGTGCAGGGTGATGGTGAAGGCCAGGGGGCGCTGGTGAGGGTGGAGCTGAGGATCTGTGAGGAATGTCAGAAATCCAAGAGGAAGAGCAAATTGGCAGTAGGCATGGGGCTTCTCGGGATCAACCTCCAGACTAACACCGAAGCCACTGCAGGAGGAGATGGGGGTAGTGAGGTTGGCGCAGACGGGAGTAAAGACTATGACGGTGATGTATCACAACTGCCGGTGGAGCCCAGAATGGCGGCGACGTCACAGCGTGCTCTGACAGACGGGGACAGGGATAGACGGTTGTTCAGAAGCACAGTGCCCGACCGTCGGGAGACCACCCAAGCGGACACCACAACGCCAACGGTACTTTCAACCACCAGGTATGTTCAGCCACAGGTCGTATGGATCGGAACTACTAGCAGAACTATCAGCAGTACCACTTATACCATCAGTGCCACCACCGCCACCACAACAACTACTACCTCCACCATCACATCTATGAGCACACCTGGCACAAACAACCCACTGGGCACCGGCAGACCTAACATGGATAAAACAGTGGGTGGAGCGGGTAAAGAGGATGGGCAGAGGAGAAGCTATGGAAACATGCTGGATAGTCCCATTCCACCCCCTAAGAAAGATGTTCCTAAAGCAGACCTGACACCCAAGAAGGAGCCTCCCAAGCCCAAACCCCCCAAAGTAATTGAGAGCGACCTCATCAGGACATTCCAAGCTATGTCGGACTTGGAGATCGGCATGTACGCCTTGGTCGGCGTCTCGTGCGTGGCTATTTTGGCTTTCTTGCTCAATTGCGCGTCATATAACCTCTGCTTCACGAATCACAAGACCCCCATACAGGCAGGCCCAGCCCCCGGCGGGGATCCGAAAGATCATAAGCACGACTGGGTGTGGCTGGTGACCCAAAACCATGATGATCCAGTCCCAGGTTGCCCATCCCAAGGGTCCACGCTAAAACGGGAATCCCACCGCTCTCTGGACTCCCGCTATTCCATAGACTCCATGGGACACCGCAGCCTGGACAGCAGCCTGAGTTCTGTGGGTGTTCCCGCTGTCCCCGAGAGAACAGCCACTCTGGGCCGCAGCAGGACCAGCTCCCAGATTCAGGGAAAGATAGTTGACCCCCTGGTAAGCCGCTCAGCCAGCCTGCTGGCCAGGCCTCACCGCAGTGAGCCCCTCCATTCCCCCACCAGTAAGAGGAACCAGGTCCAGTTCACCACTTTTACCACCCTGGACATCAAACACTTGGCTGCATTGAAGAAGAACGGTGTGGACTTTAACTGGGCCAGTCAACAGCCGCAGCAGCAGCAGCAGGCCCTTGCTGAGTCCCAAACACTATTACCTGATATGCCCTGGCCTGTAGTCAAACCTTTTGGAGAGCCCCAGTGAGTTTGTTGGTGTGTGCATGTGTGTGTGCGAAAGTGTGGTATGTCTAAAAGAAAAAGACATGAGGTTCATTTTTGTGATCAATAAATCTTTATTGTTGAGAGGCATTTTATATGAATAAGATGGGAGACTGTGTAAATACAGAATATATCAGCGTACACATAAATAGCATCAGAAGAGATATTTGTTGATTTCATAACTATTCAAAGTATGATAAGAGATTTCATAATGATTTTATCCTCTAGATGCAACATTCTTGTATTTGAAAAAAGCTATTGCTCTGCAGAACGGGCGTGTAAATACAGATATATTTATACTATTAATTATTTCTACATCCTAACTCCAAACAAACCTTTGTTTCCTTTTACTTCTGTACGATTCTATTGCCCCAGTAGAAATAGCTTCAGGTGTAGCTAGTTGCCAGGGTAAATGCTGTGTGGAAGAGATTATTTCTTAAGTAATTTTATGCTTTCCAGCCTTTTGTACTTTTTGTATGATTCCTCTGCAGAATACCTGAAGAGTTTGTGCAATTTGTCAGAGAATATGCAACATTTATAACATTTATTATTTTGAGTTATCTCCCACCCCAGTGTTCGCTGGATATTTATTCAAATCAAATGCATGCTATGCTAATACAGTCCATGCAGAGTTTGAAGTGGACATTTTTTTTTCAGACTCTGCAATGAAGTTACCTTGGGCTCCAGACTTCCCTTGGGGCCTAGTTCCACAAATAGTAAAAATGTCTAATCTTGCTCAGAGCAATACATATTCAACCACAAGATCTTTCATGTGTAAATGAAGATGGATGATGCCTTGTCTAGACAACAACCTCCTATTTTTTAAAACAAAGATGTGATGTGTAATTCCTATGAGATAAATCCTATCAATAAAGAACAGATTAATAAATTGGTTGTAGTGGGAATTAAATTGAAGGATATTTTTCCAGTGGTTATTCTTCTAGTCATTACTTTTAACACATAAAAGTCGACAAATATTATTCACAGGACTATATACTGTTTGTATTGGTGGATAAATCTAGTAGGATTTAATAGAGCAGATGTGAATATAATTGACATGTCACAAATACAGTACAGTACTGCCAAGACTGGGATCCTGTGCTCCTGTGGCTTTTATTTCTGCACAAATAAATAAGTCTCAGATTAAGAGAATGACAAGGAATGACAGACAGAAAAAGGCATCCTCATCTTGTGTATTGTTATCCCAGAATTACAGGTATTTCATCACTTTTAAAGGCTCACGTATGATAACACTCCTGACTCTTTGTTTGTGCCTCTTTCTCCATCTCCCTTTCTCTGTCTCTGTCGCTTACTGGGCTGGGATCACCACAGCCTCACATCTCTAAATTACATTCTAGGAGCTGTGATGCATAAACACTATACCCAGCTTAAACTAGCCCAGATAATCTGATGCCCTGCACCTCAGGAACTGTGGCAGCTGTGGATGTGGCAGCACGCATCGCCACTCCCTGCTGCACAACAGCATCAGAAGGATTTGCAGTGCTGATAAAAGCAATTTTAATAACTTGCCCAAAAAATTCTCTCACAAGCCTGGCATTTTTTGTTATGCGTATAAACTCTCTCTCCCTTTTCCAGTCGATTTATCTGTCCAACAGGAGTCGGAAAGGTAAACAAACTCGCCTCAGAGATAAGCAGTGATTCAAAGTAGTCTCCGCAGTGCATCGTGGTCCAGCATCTTTGATTGCAGAGCTGCTGTATCACCAACAAGGGAGTGGAATTCAAAACTCAAAAAACTCAAAAAAATATGATCCTACAAGAGATACAAAACCCTGCATTGTTGATATGATGACAACAATGAGTAAAGATTTTCTCATTGTGCTCGGTCACTGAAATGCTGTAGCATACATCATTCTTCAGATATTTCTTCAGCCAGAGGGGCCAAAGGGTCTCTGTTGTCTATGTGAGATATTTGGGTTTACCAAAGTTCAGGCAGACTTCTTCAACTAAGCAGAACTAAGCAGCTAAGCTTTGACTGACATATGATTTTGTCTTGACCCGAATGATGGGAGCATAATTGCCCAGTTGCATTATCATTACATTCAAGTGAGATACTAGTATATAGTAGTAGTAGTACAAGTACATAGCAGTCAGGGCTATGCATATAATGAAGTATTTCAATAAAAACCATGTGAGTTTGTCTTGCAAACAACAGGATAGAAGTCCCTCGGTATCATTACAGCAGATCTCTAATCTGGAGCATCAGCTTCCCTATTGACAGATTTAAGGGATTGGGGTCATTGTGTTGGAGGATTAGTGTGCATTAGTGGACCCTCTCCATGGCACAGACCCGTTAATGTGGGCCAAAAGAGACAAGGTCACTTACTTCACAAGGCTGGTTTTCCACAGGTTGGGTACATGGTCACAGATGGAAATGTTTGTGAAGAGGGGTAAATGGAAGAATCCTTTTGTGAAAAAAGCAGAAAGAGTTCATAGTGGCCATACTTTTTAGAAACATTTCCTTAATTACAATATATATACATATATATATGAGTACTAATACAACCAGCCAAATAGACAAACATTCTAGCTTCATTTCTAACCATATGCAACGAGCAGCGAGGGTCATGTATAGCACAATCTTCTATCAAATGTATATAACATAACATTCATATTGTTGTTATTCATATATGTCATATAGTTTGTATAGATTTTTACCTTAGAAATACAAACTTAATAAAACTAATATTTTACATGATATGAAGTTTACATATTTTTACATATTACATATTTGACATATATATATGAAAATAATACTGAATATTTTGCATCTTTCTTACATTTTTTTAATAATGCTTTTTGGTTTCTTTTAAAAAGGAAGTTGAAAGATTCAGATTCTAAATGCAGTGATCTAAAAAAAATCCTGTCCCCAACTTTTATGTCATTACCAAAGCACAAACAGGTTTTGTCTGCACTCTGGGCCTGATGTTAGTCACATCACTATAATTTTTACCAGGAAGTGAGACTGCATCGTCTGTCGTTCTGTCATTATCAAACACATCATTTCTCAAATAAAATAAAAAGCAGAATAATATTTTTATGAACTGGCCAGAGCTGTACCGTTTCCTACCGAAACAGCAAATTCACGTTGATTTAATGTAACATTCATACATTATATGTAGTTATAGGAGTCATATGGTGAGCCTGCTGCAATGCCTATGACTACATCTGCTTGTTTTGCCTTTGCATCATCGTCATGACAAACTATTGAATGGTCACCTTTTTTTTCTAAAGCTTGACTCAGTTTTCAAGTGCAGTTTAAAAATAAAAATCTATGAAAATAAAGTGTTCATTATATGATAGACAATTACTTTTTTCTTCTTTTTTCTGTTTTGTGAAACATGATGCGTGTTCATTACCAACAAGGGACACATTGAATTTTCACCTTTATATAGTTATACAACAGCGCCATCACATCACATCACAGCTGAGCAGAAGAGCAGCGGTTTAAGTGCCTGACAGCAGTTGTTGAGGGAAAGGAACGTTTTACTCATTTCTTCCACTTGCGTAACTGGATCCTCAAGGAAACTGTTGTGACTATTATTGATCCAATGGCATTATTGGAATTAAATTGTTTGGAAGCAGTATTGCTCCTTTCCATTATGAACCAGCAGCAGTGTCCTATTGTCATCTGTAACAAACTAATCATCAATCAACCTTTAATTTTCATAATGTCAGCCAAGTTAACAGCATGTTTAATCATGAGTCTGTTATGATTCACACAAACCTCCATCTCACAATTGTTAATGTCATTAAGTTACAATGCTCATCAATTTATTCACAAATACACTATATGGCCAAAAGTCAGTGGACACCCCTACTAAATATTGAGTTCAGGTGTTTCAGCCACCCTGTGTTTCAGGGTTTGGGCTTGGCCCCTCAGTTCCAGTGAAGGGTAATCTTAATGCTACAGGATATGAAGCCAATTGGGCGCTTCCAACTTTGTGGCAACAGTTTGGGGAAGGCCTTTGCTGTTCCAGCATGACGGTGCCCCTGTACACAAAGCGAGGTCCATAAAGACATGGTTAGACCAGTTTGGTGTGGAGGAACTCGATTGGCCTGCACAGAGTCCTGACCTCAACCCCATTGAACACCTTTGGGAGGAAGTAGAACGCCGACTGCGAGCCAGGCCTTCTCGTCCAACATCACTGCCTGACCTCACTAATGCTCTTTTGGCTGAAAGGGCACAAATTCCCACAGACACACTCCAAAAGCTTGTGGAAAGCCTTCCCAGAAGAGTGGCGGCTGTTATAGCCGCAAAGGGGGTCCACCTCCATATTAATGCCCATGGTTTTAGAATGGGATGTCCAGCAAGCTCATATAGGTGTGATGGTCAGGTGTCCACTGACTTTTGGCCATATAGTGTATATCACCGTGCAA